>OFHU01003664.1:0-62451 GCA_900245905.1 Lacerta viridis | reverse complement strand
ACAGAGGGAATTTAAAGAAGTTAAAGAGAGAAAATAAAACGGTTGGAGACGAAATTGGAGAATATTTGATTTGGAAAAGATTGAAAAAATTGGATTACAGCAGAAAGAAACGTGGAAGAATCTCTCGCTTTTCTTCAACTCCGAGAGAGGGAAGGGAACCTCCGTCTAAGAGGACTTCCAGAATTGGAAAAAGACAGTCTGAAAGCTTTTATAGTTAATGAATTTGCAACCTTCTGGAACCTGGAGGAGAACGACGTCTCAGCACTCATAGTGAAGGCCTTCAGATTGATCCAGAGAAAGAAAAGTTCTAAAGTAGTCAACGATTGTTTTGATTGTGTTACACAATAGATACCTAAGAGAACTATATTTTGGACTTACATTTATAAGAACAACCTGTGGTACAGCAGAAGAAGGTTATATTTTTTAAAGACATCCCCAAATACTTCCTTGATAAAAGAGTATCCTACAACGATTTGGCATCGGAGCTAAGAGTAAGGAAAATTCCTTACAGTTGGGAATTCCCAGGGGCCTTGCATTACATTCAAAGAAAAGAAGATAAGGATAAGATCCCCGGCTGAGAAACAAAATTTCTGGACAAGCATCTGGAAGATTTTAAAGGTACAGCATTAGATCCAGCTTTTTCTTTCACTTCCAGGAGTATGCCATTGCCAGGGCACCGAGAGGCCAGAAGACCCGAAAGACCCAGAAAAAGGATAAGAAAGCAGAGGCGTCCGGAGGAGCAGATTAGAAGATGGCCCTTAAATTGATGACATGGAATGTTCGGGGATTGAACCAGGACCAAAGAGGACAATAGAGAGTTTTTCATAGTTTGGAAAAAGAATGAATTTGGACATTGTATGTTACAGGAGACCCATGTAGTTCGGCAACACAGAAGGATTCTTCAAAAACAAAAAGTTAGGCCAGGAATTTATTTCATCGGATAAAGTCAAGAGAGAGGAGTGGTGGTAATATATGCAAAAGAAAAATTACAGTCCAAGACAGCTTTTTAAAGATGAAGAAGGGAGATACATTGCTATTGGAAATTAAGGTACAAGGCGAAAAAATTCTGATTCCTGGGACTTTATGCACCAAATGATGGAAAGTCAATTTTTTTATAAAAAGATCCATGACTTGCTATTGACTATTGGACTATAAAATAGTGTGCCTCGGAGACTTTAATGGTGCAGTTTCTACATTAATGGACAATCCCAAAGAACAAAAATACAAATGATGGGAAACTGCCAAAAACGTTTTTTGAATAAGGTCGACAATTTGAATTTAGTGGATGCTTGGGACTGAGAAATCCAACTGAAACAGAGGCAACTTATTTTTCAGAATCTTAGAGGTTGTGGTCGAGAATAGATTACATCTGGATTTTCAAATGAATTGACACCAAAAATACAAAAAGCAGAAATTGGCCCTAAGATTTATTCTGATCACAATCCTGTACAATTGAATTTAAAAGTAATTTCCAAGGATTCCTTCAGATGGAGGATGGTGATGCATTGATGAGAATAACCAAGCTGATAGAAAGAGCTGCAAAAAAAATGATGGAATATTTCCAAATTAATTTGAATACTTTGTTGTGGAAAAGAGGATAGTATGGGACGCAAGAAAGCGGTGAGAGAGGGTTCCTCATAAGTGAAAAAGCAAAAAGAGGAAGCAGCAAAATGCAGAAATGAAAGATGTTGAAATTAATCAAAGGAAAAGAAAAAGAATTGAGAGGTCACCCTAAAAATTCAAAAAAATACAGAAAGAAATTAAATACTTGCCAGTCCCAATATGACAAAATTTTTGAAACCAGATTTAGAATGGAAGATGAAATTGATGAAACAAGAAACTTTTAATCAGCAAAATAAATGTGGGAAGTTATTAGCTTGGCAGTTGCAAAAAAAGGCAAAAAGCAAATATCATCAACAATTTTAGTAGTCAATGGTAAACGTGGAGAAATCCAGAGGAAATTAAGTGGTGCTTTCAAGAATATTTTAAACAATTGTATAAGGAAGTGGATAGAAGAATCTGAAATAGACCAATTTCTAGGAAAAAAATGGATCACATAAAGTCCCAGAGATAAATTAAACATCGCTCAAACCACCCGATTACAACGCAAGAGATAGAAGATGCAATTAAACAACATGCAGATAGGGAAGCACCAGGACCAGATGGACTAACTGCAAGTATTATAAATGTTAAAAAGACTGGCTATCACAGCCTTTGAAAGATCAAAACAAAATCGAAAATTTCTTTCCAGTAGCAACCTTAGAGACCAACTGAGTTTGTTCCTGAAGAAGTGTGCACTGAAGAAGTGTGCATGCACACGAAAGCTCATACCAGAACAAAACTCAGTTGGTCTCTAAGGTGCTACTGGAAAGAATTTTCCGATTATTGTTTTTGACTATGGGCAGACCAACACGGCTACCCACCTGTAACCTTTGAAAGATGTTTGCAATGAGTTCTACTAGAGGAGGTAGGGCACCGGAGACCATGGAAGGGGCCTATTATCACACTGATTTTTGAAACCAGACTCAGAATAAGACCTTGATGAAAAATTACCAATTCCGATTTCGTTAATTGAACGTGAGATTATAAAAATTATTGCTTAATGTCATGGCTATGAGACTAAGAAAGAGTATTTGAAGGATTATATTCATAAGACCAAGCAGGTTTTTTACCAGGAAGACAAATAAGTAATAATACCTGAATTATTGTGGACATTCTAGAAAAACTGGGAAAAAAACATAAATATGGATCAGCATTAATGTTTTCCATTGATGTAGAAAAAGCCTTGATAATATATCTTGGACTTTCATGAAGAAAAATTTAGAAAGGTGGCAGTGGGGACAACGATTTTTTAATGCATTAACGCCATTTATACAAGGCAAAAAAGCAAAAATAATAATTAACAGTGTGATATCGGAGGAAATTTAGAGTTGAGAAAGAACAAGACAAGGGTGCCCTGTTCCCCTTTGTTGTTTATCACCAGCCTGGAGGTCCTTCTAAATATGATACGAGCAGAGAAACAGATTAAGGAATAAGGTGGGTGAGAAGGGAATATAAATTACGAACCTTATGCAGCACGATTTGATGTTATCCCTACAAGAACCTGAAAAGCAGTGTCCCCAAAAGCTTTGGGAAATAATTGAAACTTTTTGGACGTTAGCCGGCTTTAAATTAAATAAGGTGGAAGACCAAAGTATTGACTAAAAATATGGACCCTGGTGCAGATACAGAAGTTACAGGACATAACTGGCCTAAGCTTTGTTAAAAAAGTAAAATATCTAGGAGTTATATCTGGACTGCGAAAAATTTCTAAACCTGTTTTAAGGATAATTATTGAAAAAGGTATGGGCCGAGATAAAAAGAAGATTTAATGAAACATGGACAAAGATTGGAACTCTCTTGCTGGGCAGAATAAGCTCTTGCCGTTAAAATGAATATATTTACCCAAGTTATGTGTTTTTTATTCCAATTGATTTCCGATTTTAGACAAAATTAGACTGTTTTAAGAATGGCAAAAGGATTTGACGAAGTTTATCTGGCAGGGGAAGAAGCCCAGAATTAAATTTATAAGATATTAAATGGACTCTAAGGAAAGAGGAGGCTTCGCCCTGCCAGATTTACGGATTTATTTTTGAGTGGCCAGCCCCTTTTGCTTGGTTTGAAGGAATTGGTTTATAAAATTAGATTAATACAGATTGGTGTTGACTTGGAAGGTTTTTGATAATGTGTTTGGGATGGATGCATATCTTTTGGTATGACAAGGTTAAGGGCCCACAAAAGCTTTTAAGACCATATAGTTAGGAAAAAGCCCTTTTTCAGTTTGGATATGAGCTAGCATAAAAAGATTTAATTTGGAGAAGAAAGACTCCTAAGAATGGATTTCACTCTAGAGGCTAAGGCCTTAAAAGCCTAATATGTCTGCAAAATGGGCCAAGTATTGCAGATATACTGCAGCAAGAAGGTGGAGACGTTTAAGCCTGAAGTTTAATGATTCAAATGAAAGAAGAGTCACGACTGCCTGCAGTATCATAAAATTCATGAAAACTTTTAGATAGAACATTAAAATATTTGGTTTTCAAATAGAAAAATCAAGCTGGAAACAGTAGTTAATTGACACGAACTATACCAAAAAAAGCTCCTTTTCCAGATGTTATAATTTTGTTGCTTAGAAGTTGGCATACGAAAAGATGGAACTGCTGGTTAAAATCTGTAAATGATATAGATTGAGGCAAAAAGGACTTGTGGGGTAACAATAATATTTGATTGGACGGACTGGGAGGAGGGTTTGTGGAAAGGAAAGGTCATCAAATTTTAACTGCTTTGAATGTATTAAGAGAGAAAAATTACTGAAAATGATATATAGGTGGGTATTTTGACACCAGTGAAGAATAGCTAAGATTATATCCTGTCACCAAGGTATGTTGTGTTGGAGCAATGTAAATTGCGGAAGGTACCTTTTAGTTCATATGTTGGTGGAAACATGCCCAAGATGGTTTAAGTGCTTTCTGGGAGAAGATTTATATATGAACTCAAAGAAGGTAAATTGGAAAATTACTTTAACTAAGAAACCAGAGGCCTGCCTTTTGAGCATGGACCAATGCCAGGAAATAGCCCAGTCAGGGATTAGAGTGTTTTTATGTTATGCCACAACAAGCTGCTAGAATTCTTACTTGCAAGAAACTGGAAAGGTGAGAGATCCCGACAGTGGAGAATGGGCAGATGAAGGCTAATGGACCTTATGGAACTCGCTGAACTGACCCGCGAGACTTCCGAGACCAGAGGGGAAGAAGGTTCAACAAGATTGAAGAAAATTTAAGGAACTAATGAAAACGATCGTTGTAAATTGGGGAATATCTGAAGCAGGAATTTAGTTGGGTGGAATTGGCTTTAGCTAGTGGATGAGAAAAATCCTTTTTTAAAACTGTCACCTCCTTCCCAATTTTATCAATTTCTTCTCTATTTTTCCTGACTCCTTCCTCAATTGCCCCAATAGATTTTTCCAATCTCTGGGTAGAGTCTTTGATTTCTGCTTGTAGTTTCTCTGTTGCTGAATTTACAGTTGTATTTACTGAAATCTGTGTTTGTTTCACGTCCTCTCCTACTTTTTTCAGTCCTTCTGACACCTCCGCAATACTAGCAGTTAATTTCTCAATAGCAGCTGCCATCTGTTCTTGTGTAGTTATAGATATAGAAGCTTTTCGCTGTTCTCTTGCTTTTGCTCTAGTGCTATCTTGCATTTCCAAAACACTCTGCAGCTGGTATTTCAAGGTCACCTCAGTTGATGTAATTGTCTCAGACATTCACAGGGAAAGACCAACAGTCCCAAAATTCAACACCAGGTGGCTAGCATGCAAATTCCGAGAACAAAGGAACAACAGAGCCAGGAGTCCCAAACAGTTCCAGCCAACCATCCACAGTTTAGGCTTGAATTTCCAACGTTTTAAAAGTTTTAAAGTTCATCAAAATCAAGAAGAGTTAGTCCTTAAAACAGTCCAAAGCAGTACCTTACTATTCTTCTTGCAATGTAACCACCAAGTCCAAAGTAAAGACTGCAGCCAGCCACAAAAAAGTTAAAATGTCTCCGCCGGTAAACAGTTGCAAAACAAATGGCAACAAAGTAACGCAGCCCGCTACCGACCCGGATTCCTATTCCAGAGGGGGAGCGGTGTCTTCTTTTACCATAAACCTCAGTTTTAAGTCTTATAAACCAGTTTAAACAACTTTTAAATCACTTTTAAAAAGTTCAGCAAAACTAGCAAACTTTTTCCGCTAGTCGCGGCTTAGCTCCTTTACCGTTACCTTGCTCTGTAAAACAATCCAGGAGAACGGGCTTCCTTTTTACGTTCTCTCTGCAAGTCCAAATCTTTTCTTTGAAATCCAAAAGTCAATTAAACTTACTACTCACAGAGCTTCTTTTGCATAATCCAATTAAGAAGTGCTGAGCGCTCGGATCTGCCAGAATCGCTGCTTTGTTCCTCGGGGGCAGACGTCTCTTCAGCTCCGTGCCGGAGCCTCGCTCGCCCGATTTTCCCCCTTACGAGGGTCAATCGGGAGCGGGGACGGCACGTCTGGAGCCCACAAGACCGCGGTCCACGGGACGCTCTTCCCGTGGCTTTTGAGGGGCCCGCAGCGCAGGTACGGAAGCCCCAAAACCCCCGGGGAACCGGAGCTCTTCAGCTCCCGTCCGACATGGCCGGCGCTAAACCGGAAGTCCCTTTTTGGTTGAAAAGTTGATGATACCCTTGGAACATTATGACATCGCATACTAGTGGACAAAGTAACATCAGCAAACTCTTTCGTTGCACCAGAACGTCTACCACCAACTACATCTGCAACAAAATTCCATAGTTTTCGATCATATTACCAGATAATGGAATGGTCATGCCACAAAGAGGGTTTACGACCTAATGACTGGGGTTGGATTATAAAGGAGGACAACCAGCTTCACCCTGTGATGTCAGACATGGCCCCTGCACCTGAAAGTCTTTTGAAAGTTATCCACTGTAACTGCACCACTGGTTGTTGTACATTCCGTTGCACGTGCAAAAAAAATAGTTTTCCATGTTCAACAGCTTGTGGTCAGTGCCAGACCATTGGTTGTGAAAATGTGTTGTTGATTGAACATTGTTCTGATATAGAAGATGATATGGATGACTGATGTCTGCTTTCGTTATTTGTAATACATAATAAAAGTTCTGGTTCAAGCGCCTTATTGTGACCTTGTTTCAATGTACCATTGCTTTCACTTTGTTGTTTTTAGCAAACATTTAAATACAGAAATTATGTAGCCTAATAACTAGATCAATGACAACTTTGTATTATTTTCCCTGACGTTTGGTAACAACAATTAAAAACAGTTACACCTGTTACAATATTACGCAGACTTGACTCGGGTGTAAATGGCGAGAATGCTTGCAACTTGCTCAATACCAGTTGTGAATCACTTTTGTCTCTAATCAGCCTTGCACTAGATAGTTCCTTGTGTTGTTCACTTGATGAATATGAAACATTGGTAAACTCCTGCATAGCTAGATTATACCCTGACGATACAGGCAATGATAAAGACCAAACTGCTCTCTGAACGCCAGTCAATCCACTTCCTCTGGTCAAACCCCCTGTAGTTTTAAGAGAGCGCATCAGACATTGTTCGATTACTAAGTCAGAACCCAATCCTGCCCAGTACCGTTCACTTCTGCGTATCACATGAAATCCTTTTTCAAACATTGCAGAAACAGTCGCATTTGTTGTTGGCAACAGAATTATATTCTGCAAATATAGGTATGCTGATTTCAAGTAATTATGGTGACCCGCAGCTGCGAAAATGGGTAGACACTGATGTATGGCATCAATATGCATTTTCCATGAACCAGTTCTATCTGCTGTGATGAGTTTTCTAGCAAGATCAACCATATTTTGATACTCAAGCCATAGTTTACTTGTTGCTGAGTTTGCTTTCAGTTCGCTCTTCTTTGCATCCAATGCACAGCTTATGTGTATCATAGTCTGTGAAGAATCCACTTCTTCTATAGTTTTGTTACAGGACACTAGTGAATCATACAGTGCAGAAGCTTCTTTTAAGACCTGGGGGAATTCTGAATGATCTTCAATTATCTGCGACATTATTTCAGCACTTAATCATGAATCGAGAATCAAATGTCCACGAAAAGCTCTTGATACTGATTTCCCATTTAACATATGCACTACTGTATTTTCCCCATAAATCTCTTCTAGGATTTCTTTAAGGCCCGATCCTGCCATGAGTGTACCAATGGCCCCAAGAAGATTCATGAAAGTATGAAAGGAACCAAGCAATAGAATGATGTCCTTGAGAGCACTACCATCACATGATGAATGAACTATTTGTGATGCTTTCCAAAAGAGTGGCTGATCAAATGTTATGATAGTTGGTATATTGTGCTTAAGAGCTAAATCTCGTAGGTATGTTAAGGTAGACAGGATGCAAGTCATTTCAGTGGGCTTCATATCAATGATAGGTAGGAAAAGTACTGATGATTTCTCAACTTTCTGGTTGTTTTGGTTATTATGTATTAAGTGCATCATTCCAGACCAGCCAGGCATTGGTTGTTCAAAGTTCCTTGACAGTTTCCACAGCAGATCTACTTTGACATTTGTGGGATAGATATCAGGCAATATTTTAAACTTACTGCCTTTGAGAGTACTGGATGCAAATCGATATTCATGAATGTTGATAGATGCAGCAGCTTTTAAGTCACTGCTCAATATATTCTTTCTTGGAATACAACGAGAAAAGGTTTTTGCTGGGGTTATTGCTGCTATCATCCCCATACCATGGAATGTGTTCTCACCATTCAGTGTAAGAATATTGTGATCAATATTGTCCGCAGCTAGAAGAACGTGACTGTTTTCAACATTTTCTGATATATCAACAATTAAAAAACATAGGATACACACAATTAAGTTTAGAAAACTAATCGAAATACAATACAATTGATACAGCAGGTCGGCCATTTTGAAATCACGATTTCTCAGTGTTCCTGTCATTTAATTTTGTCTAATTTTTTATATGTTATTCTACACCCAATTCTCATAAAAATGCCATTAATAGCGTTTATGTTGCAATTTTGCCCAGGTTCCAGCATTTTTTTCTGTAGTTTGCCCGGACTAGAGATCTCTCAGCTCTGAGAGACTCCGGCGCCGTCAGGGACGGGGGTGCCATAACCGTGCTATGGACCCCCAGAAAATCTTCAGGAGGAGTGTCCTGAAGACGTTGTGATCCGGCGGGTGCCCATCGTGTCTCCCCTACTCCCCGGTAAGCCCTAGTAATGGCTGCCGAGAGCGAGCGGGGTGGAAGGCACAGGCGCTGTGGATCGAGCACTATCCTGGCTGTGTGAAGCAGCGACTGCTGGCGGCATTGAGTGCTTTACTTTTCCTTGGAAATTCAGTTTGGACAATTGGAACTTCGTGAGGAACATCAATTTTAAAATTGAATTTTGAAATTAGGTACGGAGAGGGGATTGAAAAAGGAAGTCCGTCCCATCCCCGCCCCGTCCCCCGATTGCGGCAGAAACAGAGTAAACGATACGGGACTGAAGCCATGAACAGACTATTTTAAAAAGACTAAATTCCTAAGCTTGTAACAAAGATACCCGCCCCCCAGAGGACAGGGACTTGGGGGAGAACTTTTTGAAATTTATTTCCCTGTGGATTACAATTAAGTTGGCTGTGAATGCTCCGCTCACCCTCTGGAATAAGGAGACTGGGTCAGACAGCGGGCAGCCATTGTGACATAACAATAGACTGAATACTTGTTACTTTTGTTTCCGACTTGGTTACTTTGAAGTACTGCAAAGCCCAGGATTGTTACAAAAAGGTCTTTTTTTGTTATTTGTGTTGGCAACAAGTTATCCCTGTGCAAAAGGCTTGCTCACCATACCCTTTGGATTTGATATTTTGTATTTGTAACTAGAAAGAGGTTGAAGTTAGACTTTTTTTACTGATCCCTGGCTTAATGGCTTACTGCATTGGAGAAGGACTTGTTTACATATTCATTGGTACGGTGACCTTGGACTACATTGAGGGATCCTTTTGGAATACAAAAGACTTGTGATTATTTGACCTTGCTTGACAACAGCTGCTGAGGTGTTTGGACTATGGAAGAACAAGGAACACCAGCAGGGCCCATTACAAGAAAAACACAGAGGAAACTATCTGTAAAAACATTTGAAGAACAGGTTCTGGCTGCTTTAGCAAGTGTGAATGCTAACTTAGCTTCAAATACGGAAAGCATTAAAGCAGTGGAACAAAGTGTTAAAGCTAATACAGATAGTATTCAGCAGATTGGTAAAGATTTACCGGTAAATGTTTTGAAAGAAGAAATCAAGGAGACCAAGACCCAAGTAACACAAGTGGAGGAAAGAATTACAAATTTAGAGACAGTGTCAGGATGGAGGACATCAGTGAAGATTCCCAGCTGTCTGATGTGGGTGTCAGTCCGGACCTGCAGGGGGGGGGATGATGGAGGAGTTGCGGAGGAAAGAGAAGGAGGGGAAGTGCAACTCCGAGAGATAGAAGAATGTAGTTCTTCAGAGAGTGATGCTCCACCCCCCAGTCTGCAGGAACGCCGGAAGGGTGGATTACAACAGAGGGGGAAGTTAAAGTTATGTAAACGACGTCAGAGGGTGGGCCCTTCATCAGGTGTTAAATGGAAGGGAAAGGACGCTGCTGAGTGGATGAGTAACCAGCAGTCGTGGGAGTAAGCGCTTCAGCTCTGAGGCTGGTTGTATGTTTTCTATTTGTTATTAAACTGCAATTTATCATAGAGTGATCGTGTCGGCTCCTGCTCACAGACAGTGAGAGTTCAGGATTTGGAAAGACAGCAAGAAGCTGCGCAGATCACAATTGTGACGTTACAACTTAAGGAGAGAGGGGCAAATATCCGTTTGAGGGGTTTGCCAGAATTAGAACAAGGAAATTTAAAGGACTATTTGATTAAAGAATTTGCAACTTTCTGCGAATTGGAGGAATCTGAATTGGCTGCAACAGTGGTGAGAGCGTATAGGTTTGGTGCAAAAGGAAAAAAAGATTCCAAGATAGTTAACGATTGCATGATTGTATTTTAGAATAGAGAAGAAAGAGACAAAATTTTAAGCCTACATTATAACAAAAATTTTGTGGTACAGCAGCAATCGGTGATTTACTTTAAGGATATTCCCAGTCTGTTTCTCGACTTGAGATGAAATTATACTGATTTGGCAACCAACCTCAGGAGAAAAGGAATTTTTCCAGGTGGGAATTTCCCCAAGGACTCTCCTTTAAGTATAAAGAGAAGAAAATAAGGATAAGATCGATTGAAGATAAAAGGAATTTTTTGGAGAAACACGCAGGTGACTTTGAGGATAGAAGAGGGAGGATCTCACCAACACCTTTGGACTTGGACATGCTCTTTCCACCACCACCAGAAGGACAAGGTACTGATCCAGTAAAAGGTGCAGGGCCAAGACCAGGACCTAGTCAATTACAGTAAATCATGGCCTTAAAAGTCTTAACGTGGAATGTTCACGGTCTTAATTTGAAGGCCAAACAAAATGAGGTGAACCATATCTTGGAAAAGCAAAATTTGGACCTAATTTGTCTACTAGAGACACATGTTATAAGACTGCATAGAAGAGTATTGCAAAACAAAAGACTAGGCCAATAATTTATTTCATCAGATAAGGTTAAAAAGAGAGGTGTGGTGATCTATGCCAGAGAAAAATACAATCCTAAATTGTTGTTTAAAGATGAAGAGGGAAGATTTGTTGCGGTAGAACTAGTACTGCAAGGCGAAAAATACTTAATACTGGGACTCTATGCACCAAATGAAGGCAAAGCAAACTTTTACAAAAGAATTCATGACATTTTATTAGATTATTTGGATTACAGGTTGATTTGTCTGGGAGACTTTAATGGAGCAGTCTCTACATTAATGGATAGATCACAGAGGACTAAACTTACTAATGAAGGGTGACTTCCTAAGACCTTTTTTGACATGGTAGATAGCCTGGACTTGATTGACTCTTGGAGATTAAAGAATCCAATGGAAACTGAGTTCACCTATTTTTCAGATGCAAAAATGGCGTGGAGTAGACTAGATTACATATGGATTACCAGACTGCTTGCCCCAAAAATCGAAAAAGTGGAAATTTGTCCAAAGACTTGCTCCGATCATAATGCAGTTAAATTAGAGTTGAAAATTATCTCTCAGGACTTGTTTAGATGAAGGATGGACGATTCTCTTCTGAGAAATGGGGAAATTATTGACAAGGCCCAAAAGACCCTAAAGGACTATTTTGAAACTAATTTAGGAACGGAAGTGGAAAAAAGGGTAGTTTAGGACACAAGTAAAGCAGTTATGAGAGGATTCCTAATACAAGAGAAAGCAGCGAGGAAAAGAGCAAAATCAGAAAAAAAGATTTGTTAAAACAGTTAAAGGAGAAGGAGAAAAAACTGAGAGGGGATCCTAAAAATCAACAGATTCAAAAAGAAATAAAGGCATTGCAGGTACAATACTCGAAATTGATCAACCATGAAACAGAATGGAAAATTAAAATGATGAGGCAAAAAACGTTTGAATCTGCAAATAAATGTGGAAAACTGCTGGCTTGGCAATTAAAGAAGAGACAGAAGCTAAATACAATTACCAATATCAGAATAGAAGAGAAAAATATTGAAAATCCTACCGAGATCAGAAAATGTTTTCAGAAATTCTATAAACAACTGTATAAAGAAGATAAACAGAATAACGATAAAGTAGACCAGTTTTTGGATAAAAATGGATTGCATAGGGTCCCAGAAGACAAAAAAAATTACTCAATCACCCAATTAAAAGGCAAGAAGTAGAGGAGGCAATAAATAAGATGCAAATGGGCAAAGCCCCAGGACTGGATGGACTAACAGCTAAATACTATAAAACTTTAAAAGATTGGATGATTCAACTTTTGATGGAAGCATGCAATGAAATTTTAAGGGGAAGCAGGGCACCCGAGTCATGGAAAGAAGCTTATATTACTCTGATACCAAAGCCAGAAATGGATAAAGTTCAAATGAAGAATTATCATCCAATTTCTTTATTAAATGTGGATTATAAAATTTTTGCTAATATATTGGCCACAAGATTGAAAAGAGTGTTATAGGAATATATCCACAAGGATCAAGCAGGTTTTTTACCTGGTAGACATATGAATGGAAACATTAGAAATTTAGTGGATATATTAGAAAGGTTAGATAAGAAAATCAATACAAAAGCTATTTTGATGTTTATAGATGCTGAAAAGGCCTTTGACAATATTTCTTGGAGTTTTATGAAGAAAAATTTTGTTAAAATGGAAGTTAGACAAAACTTTTTGAATGGTCTGAATGCCATTTATAGTGAGCAAAGAGCTAAGATAATAGTTAATAATGTGGTAACAGACGAGATCAGAATTGAGAAAGGAACCAGATAAGGATGCCTGATTTCTCCATTGTTATTTATAACAGTCTTGGAGGTTTTGCTGAACATGATAAAAAAGGATGACAATGTGAAAGGGATTAGGGTGGGGGTAAAGGAATATAAACTAAGAGCCTTTGCAGATGACTTGCTTTTGACCTTACAAGACCCAGAACATAGTGCAATTAAAGCACTGGGGATTATAGAAGAATTTGGGTAAGTTGCAGGATTTAAATTGAATAAAGCCAAAACTAAAGTGTTAATAAAAAATCTGACATTATCGGAAAGAGAAAAGTTACACAATACAACAGGACTGAACTTTGTTAAGAAAGTGAAATACCTGGGTGTTAATATGACTGCAAAAAATTTGTACAAAGACAATTATGATAAACTGTGGAATGAGATAAAAAGGAATTTAGCAATATGGAAAAGATTGAAATTATCTTTGATAGGCCAATTATGATAAACTTTGGAATGAGATAAAAAGGAATTTAGAAATATGGACAAGATTGAAATTATCTTTGATAGGCCGAATTTCAGTGATAAAGATGAATGTATTGCCAAAGATTTTGTTTTTATTCCAAGTCTTGCCAATTATTGATAAGATAGACTGTTTTAAAAGGTGGCAAAAGGACTTATCAAAATTTATCTGGCAGGGGAAAAAAACCCAGAATTAAATATAAGATTTTAACAGACTCTAAGGATAGAGGGGGATTCTCCCTGCCAGATCTAAAGATTTACTATGAAGCAGCAGCCTTTTGTTGGTTGAAAGAATGGTTTACATTAGAATCATAGAGTTGGAAGAGACCACAAGGGCCATCCAGTCCAACCCCCTGCCAAGCAGGAAACACCATCAAAGCATTCCTGACAGATGGCTGTCAAGCCTCCTGTGGCGATCACACAGGGTCCCTGGTTGTTTAACGGACTATTGATCCCTGTGCCACCACGGCGCTTCACTGCCACCAACCAGGATCCCCTCCCTGGTAATCACTGTCACAGTCAGGGTGTGATTTTAAACAAAATAATAAGTGTTTATTTAAAACTTCAACAACTTAAGATATTGGTTACATTGGTATGTATTTATTCTTATCACAACCCTGTCCTAATCCTACGCTCACCACCAACCCTCACAATCACCAACCACCCACCAACTAACTGCTTCAATCAACTGCTCTTAACCCACTGTCTAACTCTAACTGACTAACTCCAACTGCCTTTGTTCAGCTGCCCCTAGCTCCTCCTCCCTCTGTTTATTGGTCTGCCTAGGGTCAGCCACTTAACCCCTTACTTACTCCTGCTCATACATATATTCTCTAGGAAGGGCAAACGCCACATTCCTCCCCCCTTAAATAAGTTTGATTCAGGAGGGATAACTGGACAGAGTTATACTCCTGATCAAACTGCCTAAAACACTTGACATCAGACATTTTTATACTTACGTACCTATTTCAAATAAATCAATATATTTATCAATAACTGTAATCTATGGCCAAAGCATGTACCATATTAGACATTCACATAACGAGCTTATTTACAAAAGAGGATGTTCATGGATCGTGGTTAACCCTTTCCATCTGGACTCCTGGACAACGCATCGGCTACTACATTTAGGGTCCCTTTCACGTTCTTGATGGTGAAATTATAATCTTGCAATAAAAGGGCCCACCTCATTAGTTTGCTGTTATTTTTCATCGTCCTTAACCATAGCAAGGGGGAATGGTCAGTGCATAGTGTAAATTTTCGACCCCAAATATATGGCTTTAACTTTTGCAGCGCCCAGACGATGGCAAAGCATTCCTTCTCTATTGTAGAAAGATGTTTTTCTCGTGGCAACAGTTTTTTGCTTATATACATGATGGGATGCAGGTCGTCTCCTTCTCCCGGTTGGCACAACACGGCCCCGATCCCGGCATTGGACGCATCCGTGTAGATGGTGAACTCCAGGTCGTAGTTGGGTGCGACGAGGATGGGTCCAGTCATCAAGGCACTTTTTAGGGCATCAAACGCCTGCTGGCAGACAGCTGTCCATTTGATACTATCTGGTTCCTTTTTCCGAGTTAGATCCGATAATGGGGCGGCCAACTCGCTGAATCGTGGAATAAATTTACGATAGTACCCAGCTAGGCCTAGGAAGGCTCTGACTTTTTTCTTAGACGTGGGGGTCGGCCAGTTCGAGATTGCCTCTACTTGGGTTTCTACAGGTTTTATCTTTCCTCCACCCACCATGTGTCCGAGGTATTTAATTGCAGAGCCCCCAATCTGACATTTGCTAGCTTTAATTGTCAGGCCTGCCATCTTAATCCGTTGCAATACTGTCTCTAGATCAGGGGTCTGCAACCTTTAAGACAAAAAGAGCCACTTGGACCCGTTTCCGAAGGAAAAAAAAAACTGGGAGCCGCAAAACCATTGCGACATTTAAAACAAATATAACACTGCATATATTAAACAAAATAAAAATTTCTTTCCAGTAGCACCTTAGAGACCAACTAAGTTTGTTCTTGGTATGAGCCTGTAACTGCATATATTGTTTCTGGTATGCATAACCATATGCAAATAAGGCCGTTCAATGCCTTTTTGAAAGCCCTAGCAAACAACACAAACAACACTAGCAAACAACACAGTCCCTCCCAAATGCAGTATACCCCAATGCAGATGCTGCTTGAGTCACACAGAGGCTCCCCCAAGCAACCAACAAATGAAATAACAATAACAATATTAATGTTACCAATAATAGTAATACAAGTAAGAGGTCTCAACGAACCTTTCGCTTCTGGAGACTCCCCTGTGTTAGGCAACTAATAAATAGCATTAAGAACGGTGATAATATAAGGAAGAGGACCAGCAAAATTTTTGCTTGATGGCAAATTGCCCAGAGACTCCCACCCCAACCCCCATGTTAGGCAACTACTAAGTTAAATAACTAAGCAGGGCCCAGTATGGTTTCAAACTGGATGGGAGAGCACGTGTTGAGATACTTGTATTGCCGGGGGTTGGCTAGAGGACCCTCGGGTGTCCCTTCCAACTCCACAGTTCTATGATTCTAACAATATAAGCAAAAGGGTGAGTGCGTTTTTCACTCAAGGCCAGTGCATGCCCCCTTAAAAACAACAACAACAACACACCATCAAATCCCACTATGGCGCTTAATAGAGCAATTTCGTTGTTTCACACAAGGGGACAATGACAATGAAGATTTATTCTATATTCAATAGTAACAACACACGCCTTTAGTCCTTTGCAGGTTGCATAATCGGTTATGCTGCTGTTGTAAGAAAAATCTGCCCTTATTCCCTTATTTTATGGGGTACACAAGAGCCCTTGCAAAGTCCTTTGCAGGTTCTCCATTGGTAGGAGTAAAAAACAGAGGCCAACCAGAGAAGATTGAGAAGCAAAGCAAGCATGCTTATTATAAAGACATTTTAAAATCCCTCCTGGAGTCTAGCCCACCCCCAGAAACATCAATCACGGAAGAGGTGTAACCCAAGCTCATCACCCAGAAAAGGCCTTATCTGATGCCTCTTCTCAGTAGCCTGGCCATTCCTTTGAGATGGTAATCTTCTTTAATTCCTGGAACAATTAAATCCCTCACCCCTCCTTCCCTGCAGAGACCCATTTGGTAAACATTTGGCTGCAAACTTACCCGGAAGTAAGTCCCATGGAGTGCAATGGGACTTACTTCTGAGTAGACAACTTCAAGATGCAACACCCTCGGAAGTGAAAAATGCTAGGCGCGTCTACTCAGGAGTAAGAGCCGCTGATAAATGGAACTGACTCCCAAATTGCTTTTTGTTTCATCGCTACAGATTTATTTGGGGCCTCCTCCACGCGCACTTCTCCCCAATGATTATGAAATAAACGAGGTTGAGGGGGGGACGCCTGTTGCCCTTAATCCCGAAGAGCTCACCAAAGACAACGCACACACATACACCCTCTCCTCCAGACCATTTGCTGGCTTTACTCTGATTTTCCACTTCATCCTCCCCCCCAACACACACACACATCCAGGCAGGCCCCGCTTCCTCTACAATTTTTTAAAAGAGGGCTTGTTCCTCCTCGCCCTCGCAGCCCGCCGCCCCTGGCCCAGCCCGCAGCTGCCTACCTCGTCGTCGTCGCCTCGAGCCAGCAGCAGCTCCACGCCAGCAGCAGCAGCCACACCTCTGGGACAGGCGCCAAGGAGGGAAGCTGCTGCTGTCTGCTGCTGCGCCTGCGCTGGCATAAACGAGGCACGGCGCATGAGCCTCAGCCTTGGGGGCGGGCCGCTGGCCAGCTGGAGGGCGGGCCGCCGCCGGCCAGCTGGAGAAGAAGAGGAGGGCGCAGCCGGCTGGCCAGCTGGAGGGCGGGCCGCCGCCGGCCAGCTGGAGAAGAAGAGGAGGGCACGGGCGCAGCCGGCGGAGCCGCGGCAAAGGTGTGAAAGAGCCGCATGCGGCTCCGGAGCCGCGGGTTGCTGACCCCCGCTCTAGATGTTCTTTATGCTCAGCCCAGGTTTGGCTATAGATGGCAATGTCGTCGAGATAAGCAACTGTGAACTCACTTAAACCCTGCAGGATTTTGTTCACTAACCTCTGGAAAGTTGCTGGGGCGTTTTTTAGTCCAAAAGGCATGACTGTAAATTCATATAGCCCTAGGGGACTTCTAAAAGCTGTCTTTTCTTGGTCCCCTGGGTTCATTTGTACCTGATAATAACCCTTTGTTAAGTCTAGGCATGTAATGAAGTGACATCGGCTTATAGACTCAATAAGGTCATCTAAACGGGGCATTGGGTAGGCGTCCGCTTTAGTGACATGGTTTAATTTTCTATAATCAATGCAAAATCTGACAGAGCCATCAGGCTTGTCTAAAAGTACAACTGGGGCTGCCCAGGGACTCTCTGAGGGGACTATCAGTCCTGCTCTCAGCATTTCTTGAACTTCCTTACGAATTCTCGCCACGTATTCCCCGGTAATCCTATAAGGGGTTACTGCTATGGGCTTAGCCTCTCCAGTGTCAATGTGATGGACTACCCCTTTGGCTAGTCCTGGAGTATTACTGAAAATCATTTTAAATTTTTGTAGGATGTTTCTTATTTCTTCCTGCTGTGAATGGGTTAAGGTAGGGGCTAGCTTAACTTCTTGTATATTACATTCTTGCTCCCCTCTCCCCTCCCAGCATGGTATTTCTGCTTCCTCTGGGTCATCCCGGATAGCATAGAGAGCCCAGCTTTCGGTTCTCTGGTAAGGCTTAATCATGTTTACGTGAACTACCTTGCGCCCCTCATCCCCCTGCTGGATAAGGTAGTTTACATTATTTATTTTGGACATGATTTGATTGTTGTGAGACTTCCGGGGGGGGGCAAGTTGTTAGACTGACCCCCAGACAGGAACGAAGCCTCTGTGCCTTCCTGGCTACTAGAGTCCAGGAAGCACATTAGTAATATGTGATTGTTCCCAGTTTGAAAACAACACACACAAGCCAGTGAAGGCTAAAACATACTTTATTGTAGATAAAGTGCAGAATATATCTCTGCGTAGCAAGCTCATATATTCAGAGCTGTGCATAACACGTCCAGCATCTCTGAGGCAGAACAGAAAGTAAAGAATACAACAGTAAATTACAATGACATCACATGTGTGGGAAGACTGGTGGATTTCCCACAGGGTGAATACATGACTCTTAGTCAAGTGACCTCGCTTCTTGCAGCTCGGTTTGTACTAATATCACAACATCCTCCCCCGATATTAGACAATGAAAGAGCGGCAAAAACTAAGGCATCATTAAGAGAAGTAAACAAACAGTTGTTGTCACGGCAACCCTTGCCTTTTTGCTGTTGCTGTGAGTAATAGCCGGCTCGAGTTTCGGGCTTCAAAAGCATTTATTTAGACCTTGCTAATTACAGTGTAATAAATCATGTCTACTCCCTCTGCGGCAAATATCCTAACTGCTCTCTTCTTCGCGCGCTTTCCAGCATAAGAATTTCCGGGTCGCTCTGAAATGACGTGTATATCTCTTTTTCCCCCTCTGGCTCCCCTCCCCCTGTCTATTACTGACGTAAGTACTTTCTCTTTCTTCCGGTGATGTCTGCAAGGGAGGGCTGTTTGACGAGGACGTGTCTGTTGTGATCAATTTCCCCAGCTCTCTATATGCAGCCTCCTCCCCCTGACTGTCTGCTTTCCAACTTTCTCTCCCTGTTCTTTCTTCCACGCTCCCTTCCCAAGCCATGCTTGGCTCTGTGACAGTTATCATATACACAGTATGTATCTGTTGTCTTTGTTCCATCCTTGGAACTCTCTGAGACTGGTTCTACCAGTTGGAGCCTTTGATAACCAACTCTCCAGGGGACCAGAGCACTTGCTCTGTGTGTGTTGGCAGGAACAGTGTTGAACTTTGCAACCTGTTGTCAGGAATTACCGACCAATATCTTTGCTGAATAATGATTACAAGCTCTTTGCTGATATTATGGCCATGCGGTTGAAAAGAATTTTAAATGAAGTAATTCATAAAGACCAAGCTGGTTTTCTTCCTGGTTGACAGTTAAAAGATAATGTGAGACATATTGTGCACGTAATAGAGTATCTGGAAATCAGGAATGATAAACCTGCAGTGCTAATGTTCATTGATGCTGAAAAAGCATTTGACAATATTTCCTGGCAATTTATGAAGAAAAGTATAGAAGGAATGGGAATAGAGGGACCCTTCCTGAGAGGAATTGAATCAATATATTCGGATCAAAAGGCAAAACTAATAGTTAACAATGAAATAACAGAAAGTTTTGAAATAACGAAACGTACCAGACAAGGTTGTCCGCTGTCACCTTTACTTTTTATAACGGTCCTGGAGGTTTTAGCTAAAAGATTGAGAGAATGTCCGGGAGTAAAAGGAATTAAGGTGGGTGCAAAAGAATATAAATTAAAAGCCTTTGCAGATGATTTGGTGATTACATTAGAAGAACCCCAGAGCAGTGTCCCGAAAGTTTTGGAAGAGATGGAGAAATTTGGACAACTTGCAGGATTTAAGTTGAACAAAACCAAGACTAAGATGATGGTGAAGAATGTTGAGAAAGAGAAAGTAGAAGAATTACAACAAAAAACTGGTATAGCAGTGACAAAGAAGGTTAAGTATCTGGGAATCTGGCTTACACCAAAGAATATTAATTTATTTGAAGATAATTACCAACCAGTTTGGAAGGAGATTAAAAGAGATCTAGAAGTGTGGAATAGACTTAAGTTATCTTTTAGTGGAAGAATCGCTGCAATCAAGATGAATGTTTTACCAAGAATGTTATTTTTATTTCAAACGATTCCAATAATTAAAGGAACAGGACAATTCAAAGAATGGCAGAGAATATTGACAAGATTTATATGGCAAGGGAAGAAGCCAAGAATAAAATTTAAATTGTTGACTGATAAGAGAGAAAGAGGGGGCTTCGCCTTACCAGATTTGAAATTATACTACGAAGCATCTTGCTTATGTTGGTTAAAAGAATGGATAACATTGCAAAACACTGATTTGTTGGATTTAGAAGGATATGACAATAGATTTGGATGGCACTCCTATCTTTGGTATGATAAAGTAAAAGCGCATAGAGGTTTTTTGAGCCATGTGATAAGGGGAGCCATCTTTGAAGTATGGGAAAGAAACAAAAGACTTTTAGAGAGCAAGACCCCGTGGTGGATCTCACCGATTGATGTACTTACATTAAAGAAAGTTAATATGGAAGGTAAAAGATCCACATATGGGGATTTGCTGATGAGAACAGAAAGAGGTTGGAAGTTAAAACCATATCACCAGATTGAAGATACTCTTACAGGATGGTTACAGTATCACCAGGTGAACAATCTGTTTTTAGAAGATAGAAAAATTGGTTTTGAAGATAAAAAATCCAGATTACAAACTGAGTTGTTAGAAGGTAGAAGTAAGTTTTTGACAAAAATGTATGATTTGTTGTTAGAATGGTATACAAAAGATGAGTTAACGAAAGAAGTGATGATAAAATGGGCAATGGACTTTGGGCACAATATTGAGTATGATGCATGGACAAAATTATGGAATGAGAGTTTGAAATTTACTGCATGTGTAACTTTGAAAGAAAATGTTTATAAGATGATGTACAGATGGTATTTGACTCCAGTGAAATTGTCGAAAATGTATAGAACACATGATAAATTATGTTGGAAATGTAGACAAGAGGAAGGGAACTTTTATCACATGTGGTGGACTTGCAATAAGGTTAAGGCTTTTTGGGAAGCAATTTACAATGAACTTAAGAAGATGTTTAAATATACCTTTCCAAAAAAGCCAGAAGCCTTTTTGTTGGGGTTGATGGGAGAAGAAATAGCTAAGAAGGACAAAAGATTGTTCATGTATGCGACAACTGCAGCAAGAACATTGCTTGCCCAAAAGTGGAAATTACAGGAATTACCAACGATTGATGAGTGGCAGACGAAGATGGTGGAATATGCAGAACTTGCAAAACTGACCGGTAGGGTCAGAAACCAGGATGACTCGAGGTTTCGAAGAGATTGGAGTAAATTTGTGGAATACTTAAGATTGAACCGTGGAAGTTTAAAAACACTAGTAGGACTGGAATAAACCTTTGACATAGTTTAATATGAAGTAATAAAAACTGCGTGTTGAGAATGGACTAGAAAACCTGCTGACGAGATGGAGGGGAGTCGTAGCTCGGCAGAGCAATGGTTAATGTATTTTATGTTAGATGTTGAATTGGCTGTAATTTGATGTATTTTGAAAAATAATAAAAATTTATTTGAAAAAAAAAGAACTTTGCAACCTGTTGTGTGGCTTTTTCACATCTGTGAAGTGAGCCTGAGTGTCTCTGTTTTGAGTGCAAACTACAGCTACATTTGCAACGGCTGAGATTGCAAACTCTTTGGAGTACCTTTTGGGCGCCTGACCCTTTGTCACTCTCTCAGATCTACGCATAAGATGTAGATCCTCTTTGCTGAGTTTCTCCTGAACAGGACTTTTTGGAGAAACTTTACCAATCGTAAACAGTGGCTCTAAAGATCCTAGCACATCATCTTCTTCTGATGATTGCCTGGACATAGCATGAGCTCCTCTCTCAATGACAGTGTCACCTGTGTCGGAACTAGCCGTGGTTGAGCTTGCACTGCTACTGCTGGTGTCAGTATCCTCATATGTATTGACATCAATGGGAAAGCTTTGGAGAATCTGTGTCTCCGGCTTTACAGTAGGTTCTACCTCCTAGGTTCTAGGGTCCTGTGTCAGGGTCGATGTCAGATGAGGAGGAGTGGTGGCAAGCCCCCCCTCACAGGACAGGGCAGCACCCACAGAGGAATCTGAGGAGTTTGTACCTGGGGAGGACTGGTGGCGGCACTCCTCAGAGGAGGAGGAATCTGACAGGGAGGAAGAGGCAAGACCAGAGCTAGAGGAAGAAGTGGGGCCAGAAGCAGGTCCCAGTCAGGACAGGAATCAGCCGATCCCCTCTCCTCCTCCCTTCTCAGCTGTGGAACGCCGAGCTGAGAAGCGTAGGCGGCAATTGGAGACAGCTGTAGCTCATAGGAAGCGTGGGAGTGAACCAGCTTCATAAGGTAGCCGACTAGCCCACTCTACAGCTTCTGCAACCGTTGTGCTGGGCGCATGGTTGCTTTTGCTCCTCTTGTTCCTGCGTTTCTGGTTGTTCCTGACTCCTGACTTGTTCCTGATCGACTTGGTTTGTTCCTGACTTGGACTGTCCCTGACTTCGGCTTCTCCTGACCCCAGTACTGATACCTGACTTCGGCTGGCTTCTGACCTGGACTGTTTGACCTTGGCTTATCTCACCCTGACTGCTGCGCTTCAGCACGCCAACTTGTTGGTGCCCTAACAGATTGCAGAAGCTCTACAAACCCCCTTGCTCTGTGAGTATGACAGAACCGGGGGCTACTGGGGGGTCTTCCACAACCCCTCCTCCTTCTCCACAAGCACAGATAGACCAGCTGCAGGAGACTGTACAGCAATTGTTACGAGCTAATCTGGTGCTTCAAGGACATGTGGAACAGTTGACTATTGCTGTGAACACCCAGCAAGCACAGCATGGCTCAGCAGGAGTTCTACCTCCTCGGCCTCCCCCTGTGTTACCACCTGCAAAATTCAGGGGGGACAGGCAAGAGTTTCCAGCTTTTAAGGCACAGGCCATGCAGTACATTCGAGTAAGGGAAGCAGAGTTTAGTTCTCCTGAGGCCAAAGTAGCATTCCTGATCAGTTTGTTGGAAGGAACTGCCAGGCGTTGGGTGACACCTATGCTGGTGGGCAATCACCCTCACTTGAGGGACTATGACCGTTTCCTGGAGGACATGACGAATATGTTTGAGGACAGACAGAGGAAAGCAGCCAACACCCGGAAGCTCTTGCAGCTCCAGCAGGGTGATGGGCCTTTAATGGACTATGTTACTGAGTTTTGCTTACTCTCTCAGGAACTGGGGTGGAATGAGGAGGCCCTGTTAGCACACTTCAAGGCGGGGCTCCAGGATGACATACTGGATGAGATGGCCAGGATTGGGCCCCCTAGTTCCCTGGATGCTGCCATTCAACTCAGTGCCCAAATTGATGAACGCCTGTAGGGGAGAAGAGAAAGACGGACGGCACACAGGCCACCGGGGAAGGAGGAACCTCGTTCCTTCGCCCCTCCCCACCCGGTGAGCGCAAGTCCTTCTGAACCGCCAGCTGAAGAACCCATGCAGCTTGGGGGAGTGCGGGGGCCGCTGACACGGGCTGAGAAGGAGCGGCGGCGCCGGGAGCGACTCTGTTTGTACTGTGGCAAGGGGAGTCATTTTGCTCGCAACTGTCCAGCAAAGAGCGTTGCCAGCTCTTGCCCAGTAGCCGGTGCAGGGGAAGGGGCTGGTACTGATCCCCAGCCACAGGGAAACACCAACTCCCAGCTCTGGTAGAGGCCACAGGGCTGGGAAGGGCTTGGATCTCTGAACCACAATGGCCTACCCCTTCGCCTCCCCCGTTAGCCATTCCAAGCCTGGTTGTGAATGCACTGCTACGGTTTCCGGATGGGCACCAGGTGCGAGTGCTGGGCCTGGTGGACTCAGGCGCCTCAAATAACTTTCTAGATGAAGGCCTAGCCCAGCAGCTAGGGCTGGAGACTCGAAAGCTGGAGGTACCATTGACGGTTCATACCATCGACGGCCGTCCCCTGCTCTCTGGTGCTGTTACCCACACCACCGCACCCTTAATGCTGGAGTTACCGGGACACCGAGAACAGATAGTCCTGTATCTAGCCAAGATGTCTGCGGCTCCGCTGGTGCTGGGAATGCCATGGCTGACGCAACATGACCCGTCCATTGCGTGGGGGCAGCGCTCCCTTGTGTTTGCTTCAGCGTATTGTCGGCATCATTGCCTGGGGAAGCGGAATGTCGTAAGGGAAACAGCAGCACAGGGGGCGCAAGAAGGAACTCTCACAGGAATTGAGAGTCAGTTACCAGTGGAGTACCACGCCTTCCGAGATGTGTTTTGCGAAAAGGAGGCGGACCAGTTACCACCCCATCGGCCGTATGACTGCAAAATTGACCTCCTTCCAGGTTCACAACTGCCCACAAGTCGGCTTTATCCAATGTCCGAAACAGAACTGGTGGTATTGCGGGAATTCCTGGACAAAAACCTGGCAAGAGGGTTCATCAGGCCCTCAAAGGCGCCGGGGGGTGCGCCAGGCCTATTTGTGAAGAAAAAAGGCTCCTCTGAATTGAGGCCTTGCATGGATTACAGGAAGTTGAACCGCATCATTGCCCCAGTCCGTTACCCCTTGCCGCTCATTGGTGAGTTGTTAGAGAGGTTGCGTGATGCACAATTTTATACAAAATTGGACTTACGAGGTGCCTACAATCTAATCCGTATACGAGAAGGGGATGAATGGAAAACCACTTTCAATACTCGGTACGGTAGCTTCGAGCACCTGGTGATGCCCTTCGGAATACAATCGGGAACTGCGACATTCCAGGCCTTCATAAACCACGTGTTGGCAGACCTTGTAGACCGGTTTGTGGTGGTTTATTTGGATGACATTCTGATCTATTCAGAAAATCTGACACAGCATGTGCAACATGTACGGACTGTGCTGCAAAGGCTGAGGGAACATCGCTTGTATGCAAAGTTAGAAAAGTGTCAATTTCACGTCTCCTCAGTAGACTTCTTGGGTTATCGTCTGACCCCAGAGGGCATAAAAATGGACCCTGCCAAGGTACAGAGTGTGCGTTCTTGGCAGGCCCCGCGGACAAAGAAGGACCTTCAACGGTTCTTGGGGTTTGCGAATTATTATAGGAAGTTCCTGCCCAAGTACTCTTGGCTCACGGCACCCCTCACTGATTGCTTGAGGGGTAAGAAACCGTTTCAGTGGACTGAAGAGGCGCAACGAGCCTTTGTACGCCTCAAGGCCTTGTTCTCAGCTGAGGCGTACCTGGCCCATGCAGATCCCTGGCGGCCTTTCATAGTAGAGACCGATGCCTCTGACAGAGCCATTGGAGCAGTGTTGGACAAAGAAGGGCTCTTACGGCCTTGCGCCTTCCATTCCCGGAAGTTGAACGATTCAGAAAAGAACTATACAATCTGGGATAAAGAGTTGTTGGCCATCAAAGATGCCTTCACAGCCTGGAGGCACTTCCTGGAGGGTGCCCAGCACCTGATAGAGGTCCGTACTGACCACCGTAACCTAGAATACTGGCAGACGGCCCGCCACCTCAATCAGAGACAGATCCGGTGGTCTCAGTTCTTTTCCAGGTTCCATTTTAGGGTAGTATATGTGCCAAGCGAGCAGAATAAAGGAGCTGACGCATTATCCCGGAAGCCAGAATACGGGGATGCCAGTCAAGACCAGGTATTGACCTTGGCTTATCTCACCCTGACTGCTGCGCTTTAGCACGCCAACTTGTTGGTGCCCTAACATCCTGAGTAAGTATTACTGTGTTAGAGGAAGGCAATAGAACTCTGTATTGACCTTTCTCATAGCCCATAAAGATGCCTTGGATGGTTGTACCTTCAAGTGATTCCACCCACATCTGAGAACCAAAAACCTTAAGATGCTTAACAGAAGGCTTTCTGTGAAACAGTATCTCATAAGGTGAGCATTCCATTCCTTTTGGAACACTCCTGACCCAAGCATATGTGAAGGCAGATAGGCTTTCAGCCCAATTCTGTTCAGACAGCTTTGCACTTAGCAATTGCGCCTGCATACCCTCACGTAATTCTGTGTTAATTTTAACACACAAATCATTGTTCCATGATGATTGGCTTACAGCAACTTTGTGCCGAATGCAATGTTGACTTAGGAAGTCCTGGAACTCCTGTGAATCAAACACTGGTAATTGATTAGTATACAAACATTCAATTTTGCCATCATGCATGAAATCTATCTTAGCACAAAATTCAGTGAACCTGGCCAAGACTTGCTGCGGACTTTTCATAGTATAAATCCAAGTGAATTTAGAAAAATGATCAGACAGCAATAAATAACATTTAGCTCCGCCTCTAGATTGTGGCAAAAGCCCTATTACATCAGCAGAGACCTGCTGGAAACATCTTGTGACCTTTTCTCTGCGTGGCTGTTTGGTAGTCTCCTTGGACTTAGCAGCACCTGCAAAAGAATAAGAATCAACAACATCAAAACAACAGTCAGTAGAATCAAAAGACAGTAAGAATAGTCCATCTTTGTTCTTCTGAGCTGTAAGGATAACTTCTCCATCCTTAGAAATTGTGCACAGTCCTTTGCGCAGTCTGAGCTCGCAGTCCTTCTCAAAGGCCTGGAAACGATGCCTTATGAGGAACGGCTTAGGGAGCTGGGTATGTTTAGCCTGGAGAAGAGAAGGTTAAGGGGTGATATGATAGCCATGTTCAAATATATCAAAGGATGTCATATAGAGGAGGGTGAAAGGTTGTTTTCTGCTGCTCCAGAGAAGCGGACACGGGGCAATGGATTCAAACTACAAGAAAGAAGATTCCACCTAAACATTAGGAAGAACTTCCTGACAGTAAGAGCTGTTCGACAGTGGAATTTGCTGCCAAGGAGTGTGGTGGAGTCTCCTTCTTTGGAGGTCTTTAAGCGGAGGCTTGACAGCCATCTGTCAGGAATGCTTTGATGGTGTTTCCTGCTTGGCAGGGGGTTGGACTGGATGGCCCTTGTGGTCTCTTCCAACTCTATGATTCTATGATCCTTCTCGGTAAGCTGCGGTACACTGAGCAGATTGTAGGCAATTTGTGGCACAAATAAGACATCGCTTATAGTCAGCTGGAGACTCTGAAGAAAAACAGTGCCAACTCCAGTCGATTTCAGGTGTGATCCATTCACCTGCGACACAGTGGAATCCAGCTTCTTAAAAGTCTTAAACAGACGTTTGTTTGACGTCATTTGGTGAGAACAAGCAGAGTCAATAACAAAAGCCAAAGCTGAGTCAATGTCAATGTCCTGCTCCTTCACGCCTTGTGTAAGCAATGCAACTGTGCGCCCTTTGGAGACGTTGGCTTGCGTCTTGCCTGTAGATCCACCGGCGTGTTGGCTCTGGTGAGATCCTTTCTTGGGCTTTCGGCAGGTCTGAAAACTGTGCCCTCTCAGACCACAGTTTGTGCAGCGTATGACTTTAAGAGCTTGCACATGCTCTGTTGAAACACTAGGTGGGGATGATGACGCTGCTGCGCCACTCTCTCTTCCATTAGCCTCATTTTGAGCAGCACAACGATCTTGCTCATTAAGCAAAGATGAGAAGACTCTGGCAACGGTTAAGTTTTGAGCATCCAGGGTTCCAAGCTGTGATGCTATTGCACTGTAACCGTCATGGAGGCTGTTTATAACCATGAAACAAAACACATCCTCATTAAGTCGCACGTTTCGTTGTGCAAGTTCACTTCTCAACTCTTTCATGTGGTTAAGATGCGAACGTAAATCACCTTGCTTCTTTAGGCGAAGGTTTGTAAGACGCTGAAAATAGAGCATGGAACTCCCTGCAGCAATCCTTAAATGTTAGTCTTGCAAAACATTCCAATAATCATTAGCATGATCCAAATCCCTTATGTGAATTAACTGGGATTGGTCAAGATGCAAAACAATTGTTGCCTTCGCCTGATTATTCCTGTTGAGCCATTGAGGCGTAGGGAACAATGGGGGGGGCATTAGTCACCACATCAAGCAAATTTTGCCTTGTTAGGATCGCCTCTATTTTAATTCTCCAAGTCTGATAATTTTCGTTAGTAAGCAAAGGGCATAATGAGCTGCTCTGCTTGTGATCCTTTGCCATTGTGGAGAAAAAACAGGCTTTTTACTCTCTGAGTTCAGAAAGCAATTAAGAGGTTTATTGCCTCGTAAATCAGTCCGGTTACTCACAGTCCGATTAATGCATCTTCTCACAGCGGGAAACGACCGTCATTCAGCACGAAACTCCCCCGGAACGAAGAACGCTGTTTAAAGCTGCTTTCTTTGCCGGCAGATAATCATCAGGCAGAAGCCATAAATCAGAGGTCCAATGCGTTAGGAAATCGTCCAAACCATCCCTCTGCTACCAATGTTGTGAGACTTCCCGGGGGGGGGGAGTTGTTAGACTGACCCCCAGACAGGAACGAAGCCTCTGTGCCTTCCTGGCTACTAGAGTCCAGGGCACATTAGTAATATGTGATTGTTCCCAGCTTGAAGAACAACACACACAAGCCAGTGAAGGCTAAAACCTACTTTATTGTAGATAAAGTGCAGAATATATCTCTGCGTAGCAAGCTCATATATTCAGAGCTGTGCATAACACGTCCAGCATCTCTGAGGCAGAACAGAAAGTAAGAATACAACAGTAAATTACAATGACATCACATGTGTGGGAAGACTGGTGGATTTCCCACAGGGTGAATACATGACACGTAGTCAAGTGACCTCGCTTCTTGCAGCTCGGTTTGTAATAATATCACAACATTGATATGGTCCCTCCCAGGCTAGTTGCAATTTGTTCCCTTTTATGGGTCGTAGCAATAACACTTCATCTCCCGGTTTAAAAGTTCTTTCTCTGGCCTTTTTATCGTACCAGGTCTTCTGCTTTAACTGGGCATTTTTAAGATTTTCCCCAGCTAATTCTAAAGACCGCCGTAGGGTGTTCTGAAGGTTATATAAATACTCCACCACTGACTCTGGGTCTTTCTCTCGGTGAACCTCCCAATTCCTTCGGAGGAGATCTAAAGGCCCGTTTACTTTGCGCCCTAGCAAGAGTTCAAAGGGACTGTACCCAGTGCTTTCTTGGGGAATGTCACGGTAAGCATATAGCAGAGGTTGTAGTTTACAGTCCCAATCGTTTGGGTTCTCTGCCACATATGCTTTGATCATTCTCATCAATGTCCCATTAAATTTTTCAACTAATCCGTTCGTCTCTGGATGATAACGGCTAGAAGTTATGTGGGTGATGCCACACACTTCCCACAGCCGTTTCATGAGCCTAGATGTAAAAGATGGGCCTAGATCCGTCACCAACTCACTAGCGAATCCTAAGCGACTCATATAGTTAATTAGTGCATCCGCTACCGTTTCAGTTTCTATATTTCTTAAGGCTATCGCTTCAGGATACCTAGTTGCAAAATCTATAATCGTTAAAATGTATTTATTTCCCCGTTTAGTTGCCCGCGGCAAGGGTCCCAGCACATCAAGACCTAACCTCTGGAATGGTGTGGAGATTACAGGTAAAGGACACAGTTTTGCCTTGGTTTTGTCCTGACCTGATCCCCGCCTCTGGCAAATGTCACAGGCTTGGCAATACATTTTAATTTGCTTCCCCATTCCTGGCCAATAGAAATTTTGTGCCACTCTTTGTTTGGTCCGAGTTATCCCCATATGTGCCCCAAAAATACTATTATGGGCTTGCTTTATGATTTTTTCTCTATACATGTGAGGAACCACTAGTTGTCTGCGGTTTCCTCCTCCCCCTTTATAAGGTGTGCTAAGGGCTTCACGATATAACAGCCCCTCCTCTAGGCAGAACCTCTCTGGGCAATCAGGGGTTAATGGAACAGTAGATTTTGCTGCCTCAAAACAGCTGTTTAGTCCCATGTCATTCTTTTGTTCCTGAGAGAAACTAGTCTGTTGAGTATTTTTAAAAGGTATTAGGAAGCCTGGCTCACTCAAAGTTTCAACTTGAGGACTTTGAGTCCTGCCCTCATTGGCAACTGTTTCACTTTCCTCAGTATCAGTTGACAGTTGGCCCCCCTTGGAGCGGGTAATCACAAACGCACTCTGCACATGCTCCAGGAGATCCCAACCGATAAGCACTGCAGTGGGGATTTCCTCTGAAATGGCCACTTGCCACTTTCCACTCCAGTCATGTAACTTAATGTTCACCTCAGCCATTTGGAGTCTAACTGGCTCTTTGGCGATTCCTTTTAATCCTATAGTTTTTCCTGGAATTATACTCTCGGGATTGATTATCTCAGGATGAACAATTGTGATTTGGGAACCGGTATCTTTTAACCCTAGATATTTTTTGTTTTCAATCCAAATATTTTCTCCTGACTTTCTCAAGAGCAAATCATTCTGTTTAATCAAGTAACAGTGTATTACTGAGGCCTCAGGAATCTCCTCTGTCTCAGGCCTAGCTAAAGCTTCGGTTTCCGTGGACAACCTGCTTAGCCTCACCCTGCCCTACTGAGTGGATACAATAAGAGTGTTTTTGAGTGTTTGTGCTCCCAGATTTAACTTGATCACCAGTCTTACATTCAAAGCTTCTGTGGCCAGATTTACCACAAGACCAGCACCTCATATCTCTTCCCCCAGTATAATTAGATTTATTTTCTTTTACCTCAGAGGTACGGGTGTTAGTTTGGCCCACGTCACTTGGGCTTTTTGACTGTGGTATGTTTCCCTTTTTTATCACCGGAGAAGAGCTTCCTTTAGCATATTGAAATTGGTTTCTGGGGTTCCCCCACAATTTCCCGCCAAATTTTGGACTATCAAATCCATGGTCCCTAATTTCATTAATTTGGTCAGCTATGGTTGCTGCCTCCTGGATGGTTTTAGGACTTCTTTCCTTTACAAGATATTTCAGCTCCCCAGTTATGGTGGCATAAAATTGCTCCAACGCAATAACCTCTCTGATTTTTTGAATTGAATCCGCACCCTCCTGCTCTAACCATTTTTTGAGGTAATTCGTAATTTTTGCCCCCAACTGAGCATACGTTTCTTCTCTCAACTTTGTCACACTCCTGAATTTTTTCCTTAGTTGTTCTGAGGTAATTCCAAACCTCGTATAAATTAATTGTTTAAACATCTCAAAGTCTGTGGACTGTTCTTCTGTCATTTGGGCGTATATTTCTGCCAATACCCCACTAATTCTAGCCCTTAAGATCACCATTTTCTCCTCATCCTTCACTTGGAAATCTTTACAGGCTCTCTCAAATGATATCAGAAAAGCCTCTGGGCTATCTTTCTCCTTGAACTCAGGGAAACGCTTTAAATCTACCTTCCCTGTTGTTTGACTACTGGTGTTATTACTATTGTTTTGATTCTCCATTGCTGCTAATTCTAGTTTCTTCATTTCCAACTGAAATTGCATTCTTTCGCTCTCACTTTCCCTCTCAGCTCTAATTCTTTCCTTTTCTAATTCTAATTTATATTGTTGTTCTAGTTTCCACTTTTCTAATTCTATAGACACTTGTGGATCTCTTGCCTCAGGTAAAAAATCTGGGGAACAACCTGCTACATGGGATTCCCTGATAAACCCCCCTTTTTCATTTTTGTCAATGAACTCTTTCAGAGCTTGTGTTTCTGCTTCAGACATAGAATAGAGTTTCCCAGGCGGTAGTTGGGCCCCCGGGATTAGATCTATCTTACAACCGTATGGCCTGTGGGGGTGCAGCTTGTCATCACCCTAGGCCACGTATGGGGGGGGGAATGGTCAATTCCGTGCCTGTTCCCCCTCTCCATTCTACTTCAGCTTAATTTGCCTCCACTTGCCTGCGCCCCCCACCTCCCAAACAATACTGGATACAATGCAAAGAGGCAAAGGTGAGTGACCGTTGATGCCAAGCTATCACTGGGTCATGTTTGGCCAGCCAACTCATTCCCAGTACCACTGGGTGCCCCGCCAGCTTAGTCACATGGAAGGACATCGTCTCTGCATGGTACCACCTCTCCCACCACCAGTGGCCGCTCATCGATTGTTTTGACTCTCAGAGGGAAATCCAAGGGGTGTAAGGCTAGCTAGTGCTCCTGTGTCAAGTCTATGTCAAAGAAATCTGCTGACGCTCCTGAGTCCACCAACACTTTAACTTCCAGTCGCTGCCCGTTTTGGAGTTGTAGTTTCACCGTCATGGTGATTCCTGGAACCAGTGCATCAGCTTGGGGCCTTTCTACTGCTCCTTCCCTGGCTGTCAGCCCCCAATTTCAGCCAGGCGCTCTCGTTTCCGTGCTCTTGCTCCTTTGCCACGTCGCTGACCCCCACCTCTGTGTCGGACAGCGACTCCCAGGCCTTGCAGCGTGGACACTGCCTGGCCAGATGTTCTGGCCTGTTGCACACAAAACATTTCCTGGCTTCCTTCCATTGCTTATCTGCTCCACCTCCAGTGGAATCAACATTTGAAAAGGCAGATTTGGCGTGCACCACCCTGATCTCCATCGCCTCCTCCTCCTCCTGTCTGGGCCCGCTGCCAGTCTTACGATCTGGAATGTCTGGAATGCGAGCTTCCCGCCAGCAGCGCCCGGTTATGTCCCTCCTCTCTGCCATTTGATTCTCCTGACGTAACCCTATTTGCAGGCAGATCCTGACCAATTCGTCGAAGGAGGCCGGCTCTGGCATTCGTGCGAGCTCATCCTGCACCTCCCCAGACAACCCTTGCCAGAAAATGGCTTCCACCGGCTTGGAGTCCATTCTCCACTGGAGCTTGTGGACTAGCATAGCAAATTCTGTCCAAAAAACTCTCACTGATCTGTTCCCCTGCTTCAAACGCAGCAGCTGTTGCGAAGTAACTTTAGTGTGCAGTGAACTCAAGAACACCGTGTCCATCATGTTTATAAATTGTGGCACATTCAATAAGGCTGCGTAGTTAGCCAACATCAGCGGCACAACCCATTCTTTTGCGCTTCCTTCTAAGTTTGCAATTATGAATGCCAACCGTTCCACATCCGATTTAAAATCATTCTTCTGAATCTTTTTTTTAATTTTTATTTTTATTTTAATCTATAACATCTACATAGAATAAAAAATAAATTCACATATATTCATCCATTCTGGCTATCATAGCCATGACTTCCCTCAGACCTTCCAAATAGCTTTCAAATTTCTATCTTTTAAATCTATACCTCTTAAATCTATCATTGCTTAAAATATCATATGTATGTCAATCACTGTAAAATTCATAATTACAATAATATTTCTACATTTGTCTACAAAGCTTCTTGAAGTCCTATAAGCGTATTCAATTGAGTATCATTGTCTCTCAAATAGTTCGTAAATTTAGACCAGTCTTTGACGAATTTCTGGTCCCGCTGTTCTCGGATTCTTCCCGTCATTTTATCTAATTCTGCATATTCCATTAATTTCACTGTCCAGTCTTCCTTTGTCGGTATTTCTTCCTGTTTCCACCTTTGTGCCAACAAAATTCTTGCCGCAGTCACTGCATATTGGAAAAGTTTAACATCTTGCTTCTTAATGTCCGTACCTATAATACCCAATAGGAAAGCTTCTGGTTTTTTAACAAATGTATATTTCAACATTTTCCTCAATTCGTTATATATCATGTCCCAGTAAGCTCTTACCTTCTTACACTCCCACCACATATGATAAAAGGTACCAACCTTTTCTTTACATTTCCAACACTTATTATCAGTCTTATACATCTTTGCCAACTTGACTGGGGTAATGTACCATCTATACATCATTTTTAACATATTTTCCTTTAATGCACTGCATGCAGTAAATTTCATTCCTTCTTTCCACAGTTTTTCCCAGTCCTCTAACATAATATTATATCCAAAGTCTTTTGCCCAATGAATCATCGCTGACTTCACTTCCTCATCCTTCAAATTCCATTCCAGCAACATCATATACATTTTTTGCCAACACCTTAAAGTTATTGTTTAGTATTTCTATCTTAAACTTTGATTTAACATCACTAAATCCATTTTATGTCATTCTTAAACATTTCATTTATCTGATGGTAATGCAACCAATTATTTACATATTCTTTTACATCTTCGTATGGTTTTCATTTCCATCTTATACCGTCATTTTGAAGTAACATCTCATATGTTGTCCAATTTTCACTCATATTTCCTTTTTTCAAACTCAATACATCTGTTGGTGATAACCACCAGGGTGTTTTTCTTTCCAATAAATTTTTATACCTATCCCAGACTTCATAAAGAGACTTACAGAATATGTGGTTTCCAAAACCTTTGTGTGCCTTAGTCTTATCATACCATAAGTATGCATGCCATCCAAATCTGTTATCATTCTTCTGAATCTTTAGCATATACTGCAATTCAGTTCGGAAACTCGAGTATTGCTGGCTGCTCCCTGCAAACTTCCTGAGATGCATAGCAATGGCTTTACTTGCCTTGTTCACGTGTTCCACCTCCAGGAACTTGCGCTGCTCCTCGAGCCTCCCGACCAGCTCGTTGACTTGTGCCTGTAGAAGAAGGTTCTGCTGCCAAACTGCTTCCACCACCAGCCTGGCACCCCCCTGTTCCGGGGCCCCTCCAACCGCTCCCTGCGGCTGCTCACCCCCGGCTGCCCCTGGTGTCCTTGGTTGCGTCTGGCTTCTGCATGGCTCACCTCTGCCCTGCCATTACAAAGAGGGATAAAGACTCCCCGAATGCTGTAAAGGTGGTTCTCCCCTTCACATTAACACCCCTGCTCAGTCAGCTTCATATTTACAGTCTTTGTTACATATGTACAAGAAACAGATACAGTTCAGGATTACGCATCCAAACCCGTTGAGTCAGATTTGGGGAGTGGCTTCCGTCGATTCCCATGCCAACAAGGTAGGCATGGGAATCGCTCGAGACGTCTTTGGTCCTTACGTTTCATTTCCCTCCTTGTCTGTGCTGATTTGAAAACCCCCTCCCTTCCAGAGTGTGAGCTCCCTTCCTGAACCTCTGGGCGGTTGAAGGGCTCTGCAGCATCCCTGAGCCCTTTCTCCTCCTGGCTAATCTCCACCCTCTCTTCTGCTTCCTCTCTTTCTTGGTGGTTGAAGGGCTCCACAGCATCCCTGAGCCCCTGCTCCGCTTCTGTCACTTGCTCCTCCGAATTGTCCCTGACACAGATTAATCCTGTGACTTTCAGACTTAGGTTACCAGGGAGCATGAAAATACACCCAGTGTTTCATAGGTTCCTACTGTCATTGTTTTTTTCCAGCTCATAGGTATCAGGGAGCCAAGCCAGCACCACCCCCTCCAGTTTTAGTAGATGATCAGGAGGCATACAAAATGGAGGAGATTTTGGACTCTAAGTGGTGCAGGAGGAAGTTGCAGTACCTAGTGGCGTGGAAGGGTTTTGATTCCTCTGAGAATTTGTGGGAGCCAGTAGAGAACCTTCATGCCCCAGAGTTGCAGAGAGAATTCCATAGGAGGTATCTGCACAAGCTGAAGCCTGAAGAGTGGGAGAAAGAGGAAATGGATAGTGAAGAGGAGTTTGTAGGATTAGTCCCTCTCGAGGACAGGGAGGGAGAAGAAGATTGGGAGGGGCTTAGACGGGGGGGGGGTGATGCCAGGGCAGAGCCAGGAAAGTCAGAGTCTCCTGACATAGCTGAGCATGGGCTCTTAGAGACAGGAGCAGAAGAGTAATACGTGTGTGCAGAAGGGGAAGGAGAAAAGCCTAGTGGGGCAGCGTCAACTCCAACAGGACCCAAGAACCAGGAAGAGGTGGGGGGTGAATGGGCTGACTTACGGGCACCGCAAGTGTTAACCTCTGAATCGGATGGGGGCAGATTTATGACGGCTCGCACAAGCCGTGAGAACAAAAAAAAAGGGTCAGAGACAGGGCTTGAGGTTCCCGCACTTTAGGTGCTGGAGGAGGAAGAAGAAGCCGTTAGCTGTATCTGAAGTGAGTGACTCGGATTGATGGATTAATCATTATGCCTTCTGTATAGAGCTGTAAATAAAGACTATAAAACCATCAACAGTCTGCCGTGGTTTCTGGTGAAGAGAGCAACTTCCAGCCCTGACAATAATCCAGTTACACTGGAACTAAGAGATAATAGAAAGGTAAAAAGAAGATGGAGAATGAACGGGAAAAAATTAAACGATGAAAAGATTATACGCAAAGCACAAGAACTACTTACAATAGAGAATTTGTCCAAATTAATAAAGAGCAAGATACAGATAGTAGAATTAATATGGGATGCGAGTAAAGTGCCATATTTTACGCTCCATAAGACGCACTTTTTTCCTCCTAAAAGGTAAGGGGAAATACCTGTGCGTCTTATGGAGCGAATGGTGGTCCCTGGAGCTGAATTGCCCAGGGGCCAAAAGCAGATTGTGCTTTTTATTTTACAAAGAGAAAAGGGGTGTTGAAAGGACCCCGCTCAGCAGCTGATCAGCAAGAGATCGGGAGAGAGATAAGAGTCCCGGCTCCCTTTCAGCCCCCCTCCTTTGTTGAATGTGCTGCAGAGGGAGGTTGTTTGTTTCCCCAGGACATGTGACTGGCTGATTAGATTATCTGTCTGGAAACAGTAGAAATGGCTCCCTTTCCTTAAGATTTTTCAGAAATGTGAGTTAAACCCCATAAAAATGGGGCTTTTCCTCTTTGCTTTTCCCCCTTTGCAAAAGGAGCTTTGCTTTTCCCCCTTTGCAAAAAAAGCTGCAAAACTTTTAGCTGATCCTCAAAAAAAAACAGGGCTTTTAGAGGAGGAAAACCAGAAAAATATTTTTTTTCTTGTTTCCTCCTCTAAAAACGAGGTGCGCCCTATGGTCCGGTGCACCCTATGGAGCGAAAAATACGGTAAGAGGATTTTCTATCCAACAAAATGTGATTAAAAAAGAAACAGAGAGAGGAAAATGGACCAAATTAGAAAAGAAATGGAAGAAAATGAGAAAATATTAGCCAAACAACCCAAAAATGAAAAAGCAGGGCAAGCAATTAAATTATCGCACAATCAATTATCAGCCGTATTAAATCTCGAAGTAGAAAAAAATCATATGGTTAAAATAAAGGAATTTTGAATTGGAGACTTCCAGAGCAGCACGCTCAGGAATGGGTCGGAGTCTGTGCTCCTGCTAGCTCGAGACAGACTCAGCACTTAGGGAGTTTTTATGGGAGCAATGGGAGCTGTAAGTTGCCCCAAGTCAGGTTGATTTCCTGAGAGCAGAAGCTCAAGGCAGCTCAATAAGGGATTTCCTAAAAATATAGGTCGGTTGACTGAAGGAAAAATAGAAAACGAACAGACATGGGAAGAACCTTGGCACATCAAGCGAAACCGCTCCCTGGTACTAGCACCTCAAACCCGGTAGACAGCACTGAACTCTTCTTTGCGAAAACAGGGGTCAGCAACCTTTTTCAGCCGTGGGCCGGTCCACCATCCCTCAGACCATGTGGTGGGCCAGACTATATTTTTTGGGGGGAATGAATGAATTCCTGTTGTTGTTGTTGTTGTTGTTTGTTGTTGTTGTTTTTCAGTCGTTGTCCGACTCTTCATGACCCCATGGACCAGAGCACGCCAGGCACGCCTATCTTTCACTGCCTCCCGCAGTTTGGCCAAACTCATGCTAGTTGCTTCGAGAACACTGTCCAACCATCTCATCCTCTGTCGTCCCCTTCTCCTTGTGCCCTCCATCTTTCCCAACATCAGGGTCTTTTCCTAGGGAGTCTTCTCTTCTCATGAGGTGGCCAAAAAGGAATGAATTCCTATGCCCCACAAATAACCCAGAGATGCATTTTAAAATAAAAGGACACATTCTACTCATGTAAAAACATGCTGTTTCCTGGACCGTCTGCAGGCCTGATTGAGAAGGCGATTGGGCAGCATCCGGCCCACAGACCTTAGGTTGCCTACCCCTGGTGAAAGACATAAGTTAAAGGGACGCTCCCCTCTGAGAAAACCCAAAATTGAAATAAATAAATGAAATATGGAGCAAGTGATTTTAAAAACTGAAAGGAAAAGGGAGGAGAGACTAAATTGCTACAGTATCAAGTAAATAGAGGGTTATGGAAAGAGGGGGCTATCCCCCACAACAGAGGCAGAGACTGTTATCCTATCTTGCGGTGGATTTATAAGGAAAACATTCAACATGCCAGACTGACTAAGACTGATTAATAATCCAACAAAACTCAACAGTTAAAAAGGAAACAACATCTTTTAAACAGCATCCTGAAAAGGACCTGAACTGTAACAAGAAACAAGAAGGCTCTTATTAAAAGCAAGAGAACTGCAGAAATTCTGTAAGAAAATGCCAACACCCCACAAATCCTCCTCAAACCGTAATGGTAAGCAAGGGCGAAAACGCGAAGGGGAAGGAGGGGCTAAAGAACCGAGAAGCCTTACGGGGGGGGGACTCGAAGTAAACAATGATAATTGAGGTTTAGATAAGAAGAGATACTATTCAGAAGGGCTGTGGGGGATGACTCAGAGGGAGGAGGCAGTGCAAGACAGAGTGGGTGCCTCGGAGATCTGGGGAACTCTTCAGAGGGTCGTCTGGAAAGCGGGGAAAGAGGGGAGTGAGTCAGCAGATTAGACAGCGGCCATTACGGAAGTGAGGCACTGACCCTTTAGGAAGAGACATCAAGAAGATAGACCAGTGGATAAAGGAAGAGGGGCAGACAAAAGGGAAGGGCAGACAAATCTGAAGAAGTGTGCATGCGCACGAAAGCTCATACCAAGAACAAACTTAGTTGGTCTCTAAGATGCTACTGGAAAGAATTTTTTATTTTATTTTGTTTTGACTATGTCAGACCAACACGGCTACCAACCTGTAACAAAAGGGAAGGTTAGTATTACACAGTGACATCTAGAGGACAGAAATGACATAACACCCAAAGAATAAACAGAGGACAATTACCCTTAGTCACAACGCCCCCATTAAACCTGCTATTATCATAAAGAAAACACAACTAAGGTAGCCTAAGAAGGAAACAACAAGGAAGGAAAACTTCAGTTAACAATTAAAGTACTCAACCTACCCAAATATTAAAGGACCTGACTGTGAGGAGCAGGGCCGTCTCAAAGGGATCGTGCGCCCTGGCGCGACGATCCCTCGGCGCCCCCGGTGGGCTGCCTCTCCGCCCACCTCCCTCCCGCGCTGGCCGCCCCTCGGGAGGGGGGGTGGGCGAGCGGGGGATGAGGGGCGTGGCGCCGCAAGCCGGCCACCCTCCGGCGCCCCAGCTGGAGCGCTGGGAAGGGCGCGCAAAGCCCCGCGCTGCTCCAGCGCCACGTCCATCATCCCCCGAGGGGCGGCCAGCGCGGGAGGGAGGTGGGCGAGCGGGGGATGGGGGCGTGGCGCCGCAAGCCGGCCACCCTCCGGCGCCCCAGCTGGAGCGCTGGGAAGGGCGCGCAAAGCCCCGCGCTGCTCCAGCGCCACGTCCATCATCCCCCGAGGGGCGGCCAGCGCGGGAGGGAGGTGGGCGAGCGGGGGATGAGGGGCGTGGCGCTGGAGCAGCGCGGAGCTTTGCGCGCCCTTCCCAGCACTCCAGCTGGGGCTCAGGAGGGCAGCCGGCGCGCGAGCGCCCGCCTGCCCGCCCGTGGGGGTGGGGGCAGGTTGGGGAGGGGGCGCCCGGTATGCCGGCGGGCTCGCGGGGGCGCCCCTGGGGGGCCTGGCGCCCTGGTGCACCGCGCCACCTGCCCCTATGCATGAGACGGCTCTGGTGAGGAGTAAAGTAAGTGTGAAATCTATGTAAATTAAAACTACCATCCCTAAGGGGAATTCCCATAAATATACAATATTGTTTCACAATAATAATAAAATCAAGAAGCGGACTCGGAAGACAAATGTAAGCTTGTAAATTAACCTTTGAGAAGAAGAACAACAACTAACCTAAATCAAAGATATAATTCACATTAGAGCTCAAATCCAAGGACAGTCAGACAACCAAATGGGCTCTAAGAGAACACAAACAATGATCAGCCTAACCTCAACAACAAATTAAACAAGAAGGATGTCAGTGGTAGAGAACGAGCCCAATATGGATATTAAAGAGTGTCAGATCCGCGTAGCAGTTGCTCATGAGTAACGACAAAGTTCATCTTGTCTACAAACTAATTTATTGTGCCAAAGCTATGTACAAGCGGAGCTATCCAAAAACATGACTGCCTAGTCGCTTGAAGAATCCGGAAGTGGACTTCCGGTTTCTCCGCGGATCGGGAAGGAGCGCGGGTGAGCTCTCAGGAGGGAACCCGAGCTTTGCAGGGAAAAGGGGGTTTGCTAGGGCTCAAACAAACGCCCAAACCCAAGACAATAAAGTCCTGGGGTCACAAGGTACGGCGTCCCCCCAAAGAAGGTTCCCCAGCTCGGATACCAGGCTCGCAATTTGAAGAGTCTGGAGGGAGCAGGGTAGAGCCGCGGACGCACGGGGCTATCTAAACCTGCAAAGTGCTGCCTCGAGCTCCACGAAAAAGCGGAGAAATCTTCCAGAATCTAAAACACTCCCGATGAGGTGAGCAAAATACTGAACAGAAAGAAATATAGCAAGAAAAAGAGACACGGGAGGTGGAAAAAAAGAGCGGAAAGAAAGGAAACTCTTCGGGTGCTGCGGGAGAAAATGGCGCGGGACGCGGAGCCATGAGAAAGAAGAATCGCTGAGTAACTGATACAAGGTAGCTGAGTGTTATAATTTATGCAACAGAGTGACTGATGTGAAAAGGAAAGAGATTTGCTTCCGTGGATAGCCGAAAGAACATTATTTGGGGACTGGAGGACTGTTCCTACACTGTTTATTTTATAGACTACTCTGAGGAAAACTTGAATTGTCTGAATCGGTTAAAGGAGGATTGCGGAGGACTGAGGACTGAGGAACGCAGTGTAAAGAACGCAGGGTAAAGAAACAATTCTCCTTGATACTTTTGAGGTCGCGGTGGTTAAGCAGCATTATGAGAAGGTTTAAAGATATTATGCAGTACTGAGTAAATTAAAAAGAATCTGTGCGAAATTGAGAAATTAAAAAGACTGAACCCGAACCTGACTCCCAGGAAAATTAGTGGAAAGAGTTTGGAAGTTTGAACAGAACGACGCAGAAGGAGATAGAAGAGACATAAAGACATAAAGAACTAAAGATATCTCAGAGTTTGGGGTATGAAGAGAGAAAAGGGGGGGAGTGTTTAGAGGTATAAAGGCACAATTGTATAACTATATAACTGCATAACTGTATAACTGCATAGGTTTATGGGTGGGATTGCATGGTTATAGAGAAGCTATATTGGAGTAATACCGAAATAAGCGACCTCTAGTGGCCAAAGTGGGTACAACATTAAAGGGAAAATGTCTCATAAAGCTGTAAAGGTATCTACACCAAGTGAAAGAAGACCTTCTAAAGCTGATATTGAGGGGGAAGGGGATATGGCAAAAATTTTAACTGAGATAAGAGAAATGAGGAGAGAAATGAAAGAAAGTGAAAAAAGTATTAGGGAAAAATTGACTGAAATTGTAACAGAATTTTCAAGTCAAATGAAAGATCTAAGCAGTAAAGTACATACAGTTGAAGAACAAACTAAAAAAGTGCAAAAAGAGGTCAGAGAAAATAAGAAAGAGGGGGAGAAATTTAAAGTAAAAATGGAGGAACTGCAAAGAATACAGGAGTCAACTTTGGATAATATAGCATTATTGGAAATGAATCAAAAAGTACAGAATGTGAAAATTAGAGGAATAATAGAAGAGGAAGGAGAAGATCTAAGAGGGAAAATTGCAAATGAAATAGCTAAACTGCTTGACTGGAAAATTGAAGAAGTAGCAGAACAGATCATAAAGGTTTTCAGGATTAGAACCAACCCAACCCAGGGAAGGTCAAAGAAGTACCCAGGGGATTGTTTAGTTACCTTAAACTCTCTAGAAGTCAGAAATGAAATTTTAAGGAAAGGTAGAGAAGCAAAGTGGGTAGTTAATGGAAAACAAGTAGTAGTCTTTAAAGACATCCCGAAAAGGTTCTTGCACAAACGAAATGTTTATAAAGGACTGGCTAAAATCCTGACAGTAAATAAGATAAGATTTAGGTGGGAATATCCAGAGGGTGTGTCTTTTTTCTACAAAGACAAAAAATTCAAAATTAATTCAATACAGGAAATAAGGAAGTTTGGAAGGAGATATAAAGAATTAGGAAAGATAGAAGGTGTTGAAGAGGAATTAGGAGACGAGGAAGAAGTACAGGAGCAGGAGACTAAAGAGATAGATATATAGACATTTTTTCTGCAGAACAAACAAACTGAAATAAAGTTATTTAAATAAATGAGCAAAATGGGCGTTAAAATAATTTCATGGAATATAAACGGCATGAACGACAAAAACAAGAGAAACAGGATAGGACACGTATTGGAAAAAGAGAAGGCAGACATAATATGCCTGCAGGAAACTCATGTGACAAGAAGACATAACAGAGTCCTAAAAAATAAAAAATTGGGAAATGAATTCACATCCTCAGATATTCAGAAGAAGCGAGGGGTGGTGATATATGTAAAAAACAAATATGAGGCAAAGCAAGTATTTAAAGATAAGGAAGGCAGAATTCTAGGGTTGCAAATTCAAATCGAAGATGAAAAAATAATAGCTGTGGGGATTTATGCACCAAATGATAATAAGGTGGAATTTTTCAGGAAATTAGATGAACTACTAAATGACTATATTGACTCTAAAGTGATATTGATGGGAGACTTCAATGGCGTACCATCTCTAGAAATGGATAGATCAGAGAAAAAGAGAACAAATCAAGGGAAGCTGCCAATGATATTTGAATCGATGGTAGAAAAGAATGGCTTAATAGATATATGGAGATGGAAAAACCCGACTGTGAAAGAATTCTCATTTTATTCTGATGCAAACAGAAGCTGGAGTAGAATAGATCATATTTGGATCACAAAAGAACTGTCAATTAGGGTCCATAGATCTGAAATACTGCCTAAAACTTTGTCTGACCATAGAGCAGTATGTTTGGAATGGGAAATGAAACGAAGTAAAACTTTCAGATGGAGGATGAATGAAACCATATTAGATGATGGAAAGATCTTGGACAAAAATAAAAGAACAAGTAAAGACATATTTTGAATTTAATTTGAATAAAGGAACAGATATAAATGTAGTTTGGGACGCGAGTAAGGCAGTAATTAGGGGACTCCTTATTCAACAAAGTTCAATAAGAAAGAGAGAAAGAGAGAAGTATAAAGAAAATATACTGAAGAAAATAAAGGAAGCGGAAAATCAGCTGGTAAAAAAGCCGGAAGACTTTGGAATAAAACAAAAGTATAAACTTTTACAAACACAACTGGAAGGTGTCATCAGTCAGGAGGTGGAGTGGAAAATAAACTTATTGAAATTAAGAAACTTTGAATCTGCCAATAAGACAGGAAGATGGTTGGCCTGGCAGCTGAAGAAAAGAAGAGATGCAAATACAATCAACAAAATTATTCAAAATAATCAAGTTCTAGATAAACAGGAAAAGATAAAAAATGCATTTCTGGAATTCTACAAAGAATTATACAAGGCACCACATGAGGATGAAGAGAAAATAAAAAAATATTTGGAAATATACAAACTGAAGAAAATTCCACAACAACAATCAGATCTGTTAGAAAAATCAATAACAGAAGAGGAAATTATAAACGCAATCAAAAAAGGAGAAAATGGAAAAGCGCCAGGGCCAGACGGACTACCTATAAAATATTATAAAAAATTAATTCAACAAATATCTGCACCATTAAAGGAAGTAATAAATAATGTAATGAAGACTGGTAAGATTCCTAAGACGTGGGAAGAAGCATTCATCACTTTGATTCACAAACAAGGATCCGATCAGACAAATATTAAAAACTATAGGCCGATATCTTTACTAAACAGTGATTATAAGATCTTCACGAATATACTGGCACAAAGACTGAAATCAGTTTTGATAGAACAAATTCATACAGATCAGAGAGGCTTCTTACCAGGGCGGCAGTTAAGGGATAACATGAGGAATATCTTGAACATAATTGAATACCTGGACGAAAAAATAGATAAGCAAGCAGCCCTTATTTTTATTGACGCAGAGAAGGCGTTCGATAATGTTTCCTGGTATTTTATGAAAGAAAATATGAGATTGATGGGATTTGGAAAGAACTTTATGAAATGTGTAGAGGCAATATATAGAGATCAGAATGCTAAAATCATTGTAAATAACGACCTTACACAGAACATTAGGATAACCAAAGGAACAAGACAGGGCTGCCCATTATCACCCTTATTATTCATAACAACTTTGGAAGTCCTCCTTCAAAAAATAAGGAAAAATGAAGATATAGTAGGGATCAAACAAGGATATAGAGAACATAAAGTTAAGGCCTACGCGGACGACATTGTGTTGACATTACAAGACCCACAAAAATCTGTAGTAGAAGCATTAAAAGAAATCGAAGAGTTCGGGGCCCTGGCGGGGTTGAAATTAAACAGGACAAAGACTAGTATGATAGTAAAGAACTTAAACACAGAACAAAAAGACCAATTGGAAAAGGAAACAGATATAAAGGTGGTGAAAAAAGTAAAATATCTTGGTATTTGGTTGACAGCGAAAAACTGTGATTTATACAAAGATAATTATTTAGTGACATGGAAAGAGATTACAAAAAACCTGGAAATTTGGGAAAGATTTAAATTATCTTGGTTGGGGAGGATTGCCACGGTAAAAATGATGATCTTGCCTAAGATGCTTTTTCTTTTCCAAACAATACCGATTGTGATGGGTCAAAGTCAGTTTAAAGAGTGGCAGAAAATAATATCTAGATTTGTTTGGCAAGGCAAAAAGCCCAGAGTAAAATTTAAGATCTTGACGGATAGAAAAGAAAGAGGGGGCTTTGCCTTGCCTGATCTTCAGATTTATTATGAATCAGCATGCTTAGTATGGATAAGAGAATGGCTTAAGCTAGAAAATGTGGAATTATTAGATCTAGAAGGTTTCTCAAATAGATTTGGGTGGCATGCGTACCTGTGGTACAACAAAGCTAAGGTACATAAAGGTTTCTTAAACCATTCAATAAGAAAGTCATTGTTCTTAGTTTGGGAGAAATACAAAGAATGGTTTGAGAGGAAGACACCAGGATGGCTGTCACCCCAAGAAGCTCTTACAATTCAAGAAAATCAATACGGAAGGAAATTGGCTTACTTATAGAGACATACTAGTATGTGAAAATAAGGACATTACAATAAGACCATATGAAGATATTAAAGACAGACTGCAAGGGTGGCTGGAATATTGTCAGATACACAGTCTGTTTCTGAAAGATAAGAAAGAAAGAGGCTTTGAACAAACAGAGACATTGTTGGAAAAGATAGTGATGGGGAAGGACTCAAAGATTCTATCTAAAATATATGATTTCATATTGGAATGGAACACCAAAGATGAGGAAATTAAAAGCGTCATGATTAAATGGGCAATAGATTTAGGCCATAATATTGAATACGCAAAGTGGCATAAGCTGTGGAATTCAGGACTAAAATTTACGGCATCTATACAATTAAAGGAAAACATATACAAGATGATGTATAGGTGGTATATCACACCAACCAAATTATATAAAATGTATAAATCAGGAGATAAAAAATGTTGGAAATGTGGTCTGAAGGAGGGTAACTTCATCCACATGTGGTGGAGCTGTGACAAGATCAAACTTTATTGGGATAATATATATAATGAATTAAAAAAGATTTATAAATATTCGTTTAGGAAACTGCCCGAAGCGTTTCTGTTAGGTATGGTGGGAGAGGACATTGAAAGAACGGATGTGAAGGTATTTCTGTACGCAACTACAGGTGCTAGAACTTTGTTAGCGCAAGTATGGAAACAGCAACAGACCCCCACTATAGAGGAATGGCGGCAAAAAATGGTGGGGTATATGGAAATAGCGAAATTGACGGCTAGAATTCGGCAATCAGGAAGTGAAGCATTTGAAAACGAATGGGGAAAATTTATGTTATATCTGAATAGGACGTGTGGAATTTGAACTGAGCAATAAAACTCATGGCTAATATATAATTCTTTATTGTAGATATAAAATTTATAATGTAAAAAAGACAATATGGAAATTACAAATCAAAGATATAGTTTACAACACAAGATTGTAACAATAGAGAAGTGTAAAACCGCAAGAATTAACTAAGAAAAAGAATAAAACAGAGGAAGAAGGGGGGAAGCAGAGGGGGATGAGGGAGGAAGAGGGAGGGGTGGGATGGAGGGTTTAATTGTTTAACTGTTGGTTGGATTTGTATGGTATAGGGAATTCAAATATAATGTTGTAATGTAATAATACTTTATAAGATATGTTCTGTTCTGTTTTGTTTTTGTGCATGTAAGAAACCAATAAAAAAATTATGAATTAAAAAAAAAAAATGAAGAATCCGGAAGTACCTTCTTCCGGCTGCGACCCCAACACAGGAAACGCAGCATCCTGAGATGCCGCCTTCCCGGTTTTCCCACCCCTCTGCACAGCTCAGGTGACAGAAGTGGCATCTTGGCTCTCAGCTGTTCCCCTGGGATATATAGCCCCCGCCCCTGTAGAACAAGAGCCCACCCTTTTCCTCAAAACCTTCTTCAGCCCCCCGCCCTTCCTTGATGTCCCGGAATTTCTGTTGAGCAAAGTCGTCTGCACTGGTAAGTCTCAGCAGTAGCGACGCTTGTTCCATTGTGCCCCGCAAGACCACTCCTCTGGTGGCAGCAAGTGCCTAGCTGCTGGTGGCCCCTCCTCCTCCAGGTACTGCAGCTTTTTGGACGTCCCGGAATTTCTGTTGAGCAAAGTCGTCTGCACTGGTAAGTCTCAGCAGTAGCGACGCTTGTTCCATTGTGCCCCGCAAGACCACTCCTCTGGTGGCAGCAAGTGCCTAGCTGCTGGTGGCCCCTCCTCCTCCAGGTACTGCAGCTTTTTGGACAGAGCACCGGCCCTAACATTTTGTTCCCCTGGAACGTAATGGATCTTAAAATGGAAATTGGCAAAAAACTCCGCCCGCCTGATTTGCCTCTGATTGAGTACTCTAGCCGTGTGCCAGTACTCTAGGTTCTTGTGATCAGTGTACACTTGGATTTGTTGCGGTGTTCCAATTAGAAAATGCCTCCACTTTTAGAAGGCTGCAAAGATTGCTAAGAGTTCTTTGTCCCAGATAGTATAGTTTTTCTCGGACTTACTGAGCTTCCTCAAAAAGAAAGCTCCCCGTCTCCAGTCCCTGTTGCTGTCCTGTTGCAAAAGCACATTGCCAATTGCGCGATCCGACGCGTCCGTTTCAATCCTGACCGGTTTGGTTGGATCCACGTGCAAGAGTTGCTCCTCCGATGCAAATGCCTTCTTAAGTTGCTCAAACACCTCCTGAGCTGCCGGGGTCCAGGCAACTTTCTTTTTCCCACTCAAACAGTCTGTGATGGGGGTAGTTAGCTGTGTGTAGTTCCTAATGAACTTGTGGTAGAAGTTGCTGAAACCCAAAAACCGCCGACACTTTCTCTCCATCCATGGCCAACCCCCTGTCTGACACTCGATAACCCAAAAACTCCACCTGCTTGACATGGAACTGGCGTGTCTCCAGCTTAGCGTACAGCTGGTGCTCCTTCAATCTTGCGAGTACCTGCCTGGCATGCTGCTCATGCTGAGCCTCATTATCCGAAAATATCAAGATGTCATCCAGGTAACAGACACAAGTCTTATACAGCAGGGGGCCCAACATGTGGTGCATGAAGGCTTGAAAGCACTGTGAGCCCGCTTGTAAGCCAAAAGGCATAACTAAATATTCAAATTTTCACAGTGGCGTGAACATGGTGGTCTTCCATTCATCTCCCTCGCGCACTCGTATGAGTTTGTATGCCCCTCTGAGGTCCAGCTTGGTGAAAATCTTCCCCTTTCTCACAACAGTCAACAGGTCGCCAATAAGTGGCATGGGAAAGGTTACAGGCTGAGTCAGGCTGTTGATGATCCTGAAGTCCACTACCAGCCTCTTTTGAGTGGTCCCTCTCTTGTCCACAAAAAATACTGTGCTCCCACCCACTGCCTTGGACTCATGGATGAACCCCCTCTGCAGGTTCTTGACTATGAACTCCCTCAACTCTCGGAGTTACTCATCAGACATGGAATACAACTTCCCGGCAGGTAGTCTGGTCCCCGGTATCAAGTTGATTTGACAATCATATGGCTGATGAGGAGGTAACTGGTCAGCCTCCTTCTCACAGAAAACATCCTCGTAGTCCTCATATTGTAGTGGTACCCCCCTAGTGGCTTCCAGCTGCACTGTATTGACCGTGGCTCCTCGCACCCTGAGATCTGAATTCCCTAAACAGTTCTCCATGCAATGTGCCAACCAAAGGTAAGTGATCTCTGGTGCCAAGCCACGACTGGGTCATGAAGGTCTAGCCAGCTCATGCCTAGGATGATTGGGGGGGGGGGGCTAGGGTGGTCACGTTAAACACGAGGATTTTCGAGTGCCTGGAGATGCGCATCCTCATGGCTGGCGTCTGCTGAATGACCTCCCCTCCTAGCAGCTCTCTTCCATCGATAGTGGTCACCAGTAAAGGAAAATCCAGAGAAATCAAATGAATCTGATGTTCCAAGGCGAAGTCTCTGCTCATGAAGTTTGCTGATGCTCCTGAGTCAATTAACGCTTCTACCTCTAGGGGGTGCCCATTAGGGAGTTCCAGTGAAGCATTTAGCTATAAGCTGATGTTTAGAAGGCTTCGTAAGGTGGGCTCCCGCGAGGGAGAAGAAAGACCATACATTGCCAAAGTATCGGTCGAGGGACGAGAGCATCTGAGCCCTCGCTGACTCCCATACTTATTGGTGACAAAACTCATACATAAAGAAAGCAATTAACCAATAATCATGAAGCATCCTTATACATATGCATAAACTATTAACCAATGAACGTTGTGCACTTCTATAATAATTAAGTGATTAATCAACTATATTAGCAACTATATTAGCAACGCTTAATCATGCCCTAATGTCAGCAGCCCTTTGTTCTCATGCAGTACATTTCATCCTCATGTTATGCTTGTGATCTTTACTCCATAACATACTTAATCATGGTAAGCCTGTGATCTGACAATGCTCATTACTCTTAGGATATTGTGTATGATCTCAGGGTCATACTATTGTGCTTGTCAGAGATGTGGAACGGACGAACTTTCTGCCCTACTGCACCTGCAGTCTGGCATGCCAACTTACCAGCTTAGTGGAGAGTTGAAGCACACCATGCTGCGATGTGCACAGGCACATCCTGTATTATTCCCACATTCCAGCACCACCTTGAGAACGATTCCCACCCTCGGGGGACTCGACGGGGAAGAGGCTTTCTCCTTGGGGGCTCTCACTGCTCGCTCGCCTGGCTGCCCCCCTGGAGAACCCTTTGCAGCCAGGCATTGTCGTTTCCCTGTTCTGGGCTACCTGCCCCCTCCTCCTTGCCAGTCGCCGCCACAATTCCCTGCCAGACACGGCGTTGCGGGCAAGACTTGGCAAAATTCTCCACACGCTCGCAGACAAAGCATTTCCGGGCATCCTTTTTGCTTCTTCCCTTTGACGTCGTGGCGTTTGAAACATCCCACGTGTGGGCCAGTCCCAACTCCATGGGCTCCTCCTGAAGGCACGCTGGTGAAACATCCAGCCCTGGCGCATTGCCAAGAGGCTTCCCTTGGTAATGGTTTGCAGGAAACCTTTCCGACTTGCCTTCCCGCCTCTCCCACATGCGCGCTTCTGAGCATACGCCAATTGAAAGTGCCGCCTTAACCAAGGCATCCATCATCTTCATCCTTAATGTCTGAGTGCAACCCTTGCTGGAACAGTGCCTGCATGGGCTCTGACATCAGATCCCACTGGAGCTTATGGACTAGCACCACAAATTTGGAGAAATAAGATCTCACTGTCATGTCCCCCTGCCGGAGTCTCAAAAGCTCCTGCCTCGTCACATCCGACTGCACCTCACTAGTGAACATTGTGTCCATGGCAATGTTAAAAGAGTTCAGGTTCTTCATCACCTCACTCTTTCCTGCTATAAGCGGGCGTGCCCATTCCCTGGCCGAGCCCTCAAGATGAGAAATTATGAACGCAATACATTTGTTATCATAGGCAAATTCCTGCCTTTGGAGTTCCAGTGGTACGTTAATCTCAGTCCTGAAGCCCAGATACTCCCAGGGATTCCTGCCAAACTTGCTAACTAGTGCCGGTACCTTCCTTCCAAATGGAATCGGTCTTGGCTCCTTCTCCACTGCGCGTCTCTCCTCCAACCTCACAGAGAGCTCCTTGATGTGTGCCTCCAGCCGCTCATTCTGACCCAAGAGCTCTGCCAAACGCTGCTGGAGATCCTCAATCTCTTTGGCAGCGGCGCTGGCCACCGCGGCCACCACCTGTTTCGCAGTCTCAGCCTCCTGTGCGGCTAACGCTTGCTGCGCAGCTAAAGCGGATTTCTCTGCATCCGACATCCTTGCACCTTTCCTAACAGCGGGATCCTCTCCTTCGCAACTTCAGTGACTTCTGGATCCGACGTCAGATCCCACTGGAGCTTATGGACTAGCATCACGAATTTGGAGAAATAAGATCTCACTGTCATGTCCCCCTGCCGGAGACTCAAAAGCTCCTGCCTCGTCATGTCCTACTGCACCTCGCTAGTGAACATTGTGTCCATCGCAACATTAAAAGAGTTCAGGTTATTCATTATGTTCCACCAGCCATAAGGCTATTTAATGCAAAATCTGTTCCCTAACTCCTAAATGCTTCAAATGTCTGGTACAATGGTTTATGCCCTAAGCTAGACAGGTTCCAGGCAAAGCTCAAATCATTCGGTTCCTACTTCAGGTTCTAAACTGTGTTCCTAATTCATTTCTATTTCTGGAAACAGGTAAATGCCTGCTTTCCACCAAAGCGTGGTGGGCTGCCCTGAAATACTGATTAAAGATTTCAGTATTTGTACATTTAACCAGCTGTCAGTCCATGGTTGAACTATGGCTCAAAAAGCCTCCTCAATTGGACTTTTACCATCCTTTTAACATCATCTGGGTTATGATATTGCCCTTAAATCATTGAGGCAGAGTTTATGGGATATTGCATCCACTCTCTATCATATGAAACCTGTGGATCATTTGCATCAGGAACTCAATATGGGCAGGATTTTCAATTACCCTTGTATCTTACGAATCTGTCAGTATCCAATTATTGTCAACTGTTTACCAAAGCCAGATTAAATGGATTTCCATCTGAAGTTCTAAACGGCAGACTGACTGATATACCTTATCAGAATAGACACTATTTATGCTTTCAGGCTGTTGATTGTATGAAGCATATTTTACTACACTGTGGGCTATATAAACAAGCCAGGGATCAATTAATTAAACCCTTATTCTCAAAGATAAGTCAAATTATATTACCCTGGCTGTCAGGATTTTCCCAAGTGTTGCTCATGAGTAACGACAGAGCCTTCAGTTGCTAAGACTATTTATTGTGCATTACTATTTTACAGTGTAGAGCTAGTTCAAAACATGACCGCTCAGTCACTTGCAGAATCCGGAAGTGCCCCTCTCCGGTTTCCCGCCCAACACCAAAGTCTCGGCACCCTAAAACGACGTCTGCGGTGCCTCCTGACCCCCCGATGCTGTGCTGGCACCGGAAGCGGCAGTTCTCCCTCAGATCCTCTCTGGCTGGTGGTGCTGGGTCGTTGACCAGAGTCTCCAAGCCTCTGCAGCTCCTCCTCCCTTGGAGAGAGCTCAGGCGAGAGGCTAGAAGAGGAGGAGGAGTCCATCGACAGAAGCGGCTGGGGTTCCCTGTAACGTAGAGAGCCCTCCTCTCGCGAAGAACTGCTCTCCCAGTCCTCCTCCCAAGGAGGACTTCTTTCCCTCCCTGCCTCCTGAGCAAGACCTCTAACCAGGCAGGGGCGTAGCAAGGGGGCGGGGGGTGGCCGCCCCGGGTTCCAGGGGATGGGGGTGAATGCACCTGCTCTGCTTCCCTTTTCCCCCCCTCCCAGCGGTTTTTTTCTGTGCGAGGGGCGGGTCAGCGAGGAGGGGGCATCATGCCAGCGACAAGCGTGATGCCCCCTCCTCGCTGGCCCACCCCCCGCTGAAAAAAGCCGCAGAAAAGGGGAAGCTTCCCCTTTTCCCCCTTTCAGCGGCATCCACGTGCGTCGTGACATCACGACGCACAAGTCATGCCCCTCCCACAGGGGGGTGCCTCTGCGCTGCTGCCGCCCCAGGCAGTGCAGAGGCTTGCTATGCCCCTGTAACCAGCCCTTCCTCTCGAGTAGTCCTCCTGTCTCCCTCCTCCTCGAGAGGAGGATCTCTCTCTCCTTGCTCCTCACAAGGAATACCTTTGCCCCAGCTCTCCTCCTGAGTAGGAAGGAGAGAACCGCTGGGAGGGGAGGAAAGGGAAGCAGAGCAGGCGCGTTCAAGCGCCTGCTTTGCCTCCCCTTTCCCCCCGGCTTTTTTTCTGTGCGAGGGGTGGGCCAGCGAGGAGGGGGTGTCATAGGAAGAACTTCCTGACAGTAAGAGCTGTTCGACAGTGGAATTTGCTGCCAAGGAGTGTGGTGGAGTCTCCTTCTTTGGAGGTCTTTAAGCGGAGGCTTGACAGCCATCTGTCAGGAATGCTTTGATGGTGTTTCCTGCTTGGCAGGGAGTTGGACTGGATGGCCCTTGGGGTCTCTTCCAACTCTATGATTCTATGATTCTATGAGTAGGACCTCCCCTCGCCCTCTCCTCACGAGGAGCCGGGCAATCCCTGACACTGGCCATGGAATTTTTTCTCTCTGCGGTATTAAGAAATAGAAACCAGAAATAGATAAAACATAGTGACTGCCTTGATATCTTTTCCTTGTATCTCTGCTGCAGTTTGCTTTCAAAACTGTTTTTGTAGGTCTTTGGACCATAATCAAGAATGTGTGTGTTATCTGATCCCAAGTGAACACAGGTGAGCAACATGCAGTTGAAAACTCAATTCACGCAGTGTGCAAACCTCTTCAGATTGCCCCGTTCTCCCAATACCTCAGAGCTCCTTCTTTCCTGTTCATGTCCTCTTGCTTTTCATGGCTTTTAAAAGTATAGTTTAAAAATACTTTGAAGGGGCAGCATTTTATTTGAGAAATAATGGTTGTATTGTTTATGGAATAGTAATCTTTCACACACAGCCAGTAGCTGGGGAAATTTTTTTTTTATAGACTTCAGGCATTTGTGTGTGCATTTGTAGTTTGTTGAAAGGGTTTCGGTCAATAATGCAGTTTACCTGCATAGCGAAGCATTTTAATGTACTGTATAATGCTTTATTGTGTTTTTTATATATGTTATAAGCCACCCAGAGTATATCTCACTGGGTTTTGCCAATTATCCATTATTAATTATCTGTACTGTCTGATGTGTAGATCAATTTTACACATTTAATAAAGTTGTCTCCAAAGTTCATTTCCTGCAGTACTCTAAACTAAAATACCCAATTCATGTTGTCAAAATGTTTTTCTGCATAAAAAAATCAAAATAAAAAAACAATAAAAGCAGCTTGCTTCTTGTTGTGACAATTCAAGCATTCAAAAACATCTAATGCATTTCTTTTAACTGTCCTTTAGGTAGGAATCCACACTGATCGTGGTGAATTAAGTCCTGTAAAATTGTGTTTAATCTTTCTGAAAAAATCAATGTAAATAACATATGATCATTGTTCAGTAAGGAAATTGGTCAATTCCACCCCCACCCCCCGACATGTTTTGAGCTTCTTTAGGTTTAAGTGTAATGTTGGCCTCCTTCCAGCTATCTGTTATCTTACCACTCTGTATAATATTGTTTATTTACAAAATCCTTTAAATGAATTCCTATGCCTTAAATGCCTTGTAGAAGATATGGACCTTGTAGAAGATATGGATTACCCTGAAAGTAGCTTGTTCTGCCAAATGCAGCTAAGGATATCAGGACAAAAGGAACGAGGAGGTGGAAGGGGAACAAAAACAGCTTTATTAAATAAATAACAAACAAAACATACATACCCCCAATGCCCTCAGTTCGCTTCCAGGAGCCCCTCAAGTGGTCAGCCAAGACACATACTCACAGCACTCTAGTCTTGCGTCTGTGGTGAGGCTCTCCCTCCCGTCCCAAAAGCCTGCCTTTTATCCAGAGCTTGATCTTAATGAGCAACAGCTGTGGTCAGACAGCCCAGCTCTCTTTCCTTAAAGAGACACCCACGAAAAGGCTGAGTTTGGGGCGCGGCTCAGACATGGGGATAACTCAAATACATGCCACTATCTCCTCGTCACAATGTCTTCCGGGTTGTTCCCATACATAGCTAAATACTGTGTAGCAGCCATAAAGCTCAGAGAACAAGCGGTGTTATCGCTATGAATAGGACCCTAAATGGCAATTTTTAGGCCATATTTTAATGCCCCAATTCTAATCTATATATTTTAAATGCTGCTGTATACGTATATATACGTGTATGGTTTTTGTTGTGCAAATTTTAATGTATTATTTTTGTATTATTGAGTTAGTAAGTTGGTCTGTGACCGTAAAAATAAATTCATTCATTCATATTGTTTATTGTTTATTGTCCATTGCAAAGTTGTAAATGTTCATCTTCAAAAGGCATAGTAAGAAGGCAATAGTCCATCTAGGCCTGGTACTTTTCCTTTCTTTGTTTTTAAAATTGCATCAAATAATTCTCAAGTAGTTATGGGGCTATTCATTATTTGTCTTTGAGGATCTGAAATGTTTAGTAAATGCCATCTATTTATTTTTTAAAATATATATATTACTTGATATATATACAGCTTACAATACTGGTGAAATACATTTTCATATTTGTATTATCTGTTATTACAGCATTTCCTTCTTGCAACTTCAGTATCGCTTTATTTTCTTTCTCTTTCCACAGTTTATATGCTAACCATTTCCCAGGTTAGCAAATTAAAAAAAAAAATTGTTTAGCATAATTCCATTTTGTTTCTATCTCCTACAATGTTAACACAGACAATTGCGTGTCGAGGCCCTGTGACCACCCCGTTCCCTGAGGTACCAAGCAACTGTGTATACCACCTTCCTGTCCACTGGTAGTGTCACTAAGAACCACAATTATTATTTGCAGATCCAGAGGGCAGAATAATAATATCGAAAATAAAATATTAGGAGAAGTAATCTATATAACAGGAATTTGCGCACCCAATGGAGAAAAAGCAGAATTCTACAAAAAAAAATGAAACAAAACTGATGGAATATGTGGAAGGGAAAATTGCTGTTTTGGGAGATTTAAATGGTGTTACTAACCCGCAGATATACAGATCTGGTAAAGGAAAGTGTAAAGAACAAGGGAAACTTCCACCAGCTTTTTAAAAAATGGTAGAAAACTTGAATTTGAAGGATGCGTGGAGGTTTAAAAATGAGATGGAAAGAGAATATACTTTTTCCAGAATCCAAGAAAATGGCAAGTAGGATAGATGCCATCTGGTTATCAATGGAGTTGTTAGGCAGGATTCAGGAAACCCAAATATTACCAAGAACAATATCGGACCATAATCCGATTATAGTCCAATCAGGTTCAGAATGGAAATCTGGAATTACGAGATGGAAATTAAATAACTCACTTCTATTTGACGAAAAAATAATAGAGGGGGCAAAAAAAACTCTGGAAGAGTTCTTCAAAATAAATAATAAAAAAGACTGAGATAGTAAAATAATATGGGATACCAGCAAGGCAGTGATCATAGGTTATTTTATAAAAGAAAATGCCATACAAAAAAGAGAAAAGGAAAAAGAGAAAAATAAAATCTTAGAAGATTTGGAAAGAAAAGAAAAAGAACTAAATAAAAACCCAAAAAATGCAAATTTAAGAAAAGAAATTACCATATTAAAAACAGAATACAAGGTCAAAATAGAACAAGAAATGGATTGTAATTTGAGAATATGGAACGAAAATAATTTTGAATTTGCAAATAAACCCGGAAAATATTTGGCGTGGCAATTAAAGAAAAAGAGAAACAAAAAATTGATAAATAGAATAAAAGTAGGGGGGGGGAATTATAGATAAACCACGGTTAATAATGGAAAAATTTGTTCAATATTATGAAGAACTATACAAAAAGAAAGAGGAGAACACTGAGGAAATAAAACAATATTTGGAAAAATACAAAATTGGAAATAATATAAAACAAGAGGTGAAAGAGATAGATACCCCCCATAACAATACAAGAACTAAGAAACGCATTTTAAAAAAAGCAAATTAGGAAAAACACCAGGCCCAGATTGGCTTCCCATAGAATACTATAAGAAATTAGAAGAAACGCTGGTTATCCCTTTGCAAGAAATAATGAACCAAATACTAGAAAAGGGAGAAATTCCAGAATCTTGGAATGAAGCGTATGTCACACTTCTTCCTAAAACTGACACAGACAATGAAATAATATCCAATTATAGACCAATTTCATTATTAAATAGCGATTATAAACTCTTCGCTGGAATAATAGCAAACAGACTAAAAGAAGTGGTAAAGAAAGTTATACACCCTGATCAAGCAGGCATACCGGGGAGGCAAATACACAACAATACAAGAAACATAGTAGACATAATAGAATATCTGGAATTTAAGATTGATAAGAAAGCAGCCCTACTATTATTAGACGCAGAAAAGGCGTTTGATAATGTCTCATGGGAATTTATGAAAAAACAGATAGAATCAATTGGAATGAAAGGGAAAATATTAAAAGCCATAGATGCAATTTATAAAAATCAGAGGGCAAGATTGATAATAAACGGAAATCTTACACAAAGCTTCCCAGTTACAAAAGGAACAAGGCAGGGATGCCCACTCTCACCCTTGTATTTGTACTAACACTGGAAAGGCTCTTACAGAATATTAGGAAGGAGAATAAATTAAAAGGAATAACAATTGGAAAGAATGCTTATAAAGTACGTGCCTTTGCAGATGATATAATAATAACTACCCAGGACCCATTAGAGAATATACCAATAGCTTTAGAAATAATTAAGGAATATGGGAAAGTGGCAGGCCTGAAAATAAATTACGGAAAACAACATTACTAACAAAAAATTTAGAATCAAAGGAGAAAGAAGATCTTCAACAAATAACAGGAATAGAAATTAAAAATAAGGCAAAATATCTGGGTATTTGGATAACCCCCAAAAGTATAAATTTGTATGAGGATAATTACATCAAAACATGGAGAGAAATTAAGAAAAATATGGAAACATAGAATAAGTTACATCTCTCACTTTGGGGTAGAATTTCTGTTATTAAGATGAATATACTCCCCAAGATGATTTTTGTTGTTTCAAGCGATACCAATCTTGGGGGGATGAAATGTTTTGGAGATTGGAAAAAGGAACTCACTAAATTTATTTGGAATGGGGAAAAGCCTCGGATAAAATATCAACTATTGACTGACAGAAAGGAGAGGGGAGGGTTTGCATTACCTAATCTTGAATTATATCATGCGGCTGCAGCACTACTATGGGTAAAAGAATGGATAACATTAAAGAACCCTAAGCTATTAGATCTTGAAGGATTTGACAACAGGTTTAGCTGGCACTCCTATTTGTTATATGATAAAGTCAAGGTCCACAGGGGTTTTTTAAATCATCTAGTAAGAAAATCACTTTATAACACTGGCTAAAGTATAGAGGAATATTGGAACCCAAAATACCCCTGTGGACTTCACCAGTAGAAATAATTACGGTTAAAAAAAAAATAGGGAGGGAAGATGGGCCACGTATGAAATGCTATTAGAGAAAAAACAAGAGGATTGGTCTTTGAAAAAATACGAAGTGATAAAAGAACACCTGGCTGACTGGTTGCAATACTTTCAAATCCACCAAAGATTTATCATAGATAAAAAAATGGGTCTGGCTAAAGAAAAATCCAAATTTGAAAAGGAATTGATACAAAGTAAAGGGAGATACATTTCACACATATACAATCTTTTGTTGGAATGGGATCTTAAGGAGGAAGAGGTGAAATCCGTAATGGTGAAATGGGCCCAAGATTTGGGCCATAACATCATGATGGATCAATGGGAAAGGCTTTGGCGGGTAGATATAAAGTTTACAGCCTGTTACAGCCTTAGAGAGAATATATTAAAGATGATGTACAGGTGGCACCATACACCAGAGAAACTAGCTAAAATGTACAGGAATAGATCTCCATTGTGCTGGAGATGTGAGAAAGAAAATGGATCGTATATGCACATGTGGTGGTATTGTCCGGAGGTTTGTGTTTTTTGGAACAACGTATACGAAGAATTGAAGAAACTATTAAAATGTACATTTAGGAAAAAACCAGAATTATTTCTATTAAGTATGGTGCCAATAGAACTCAAAGAACCAAAAAGGATATTAATTTTGTATGGCATAACAGCTGCCAGGATATTAATAGCCAGAAATTGGAAAAACAAAGAGTTACCAAAAATTTTGGATTGGCAGATATTAATGGTGGAATATTTACAACTAGCGAAGAGTACCGGAAGAATAAGAGGACAAACGAGACAAAAAGTCCATAAAGAATGGAAATTATTTAAGGAGTATTTGGTAAATAATGGCGCAGGTAGTTTCCTTATGACAGATCTAGACTGAACCCGATGGAAAATCAAGATAGAGTAAATTAAGAGATAAAAAAAGAATAAAATAAAATTGAATAAATGTGCGATAATGTAGAAAAAAGAGTTATATACAGTGAGATTAATTGGAAGTCATTTTTTAATTTTTTGTGAAGATGCGGAACCGATTGTAAGTTATGTATAATATGTAGATTTTTCTTCTTTTCTGTTATTTGTTTTGTGTTGTCTTGTCTTGTTCTGAGTTGCTTGATGTTTGTCAATTGTCTTTTAGTGTTATTTGTAACTTTTTAAAATACCAATAAAGATTTATTAAACAATTATATATTCTTTAGCATAATGCCATTTTGTTTCTATCTGCTACATTGTTAACACAGACAATTGCGTGTCGAGGCCCTGTGACCACCCCGTTCGCAGAGGTACCAAGCAACTGTGTATACCACCTTCCCGTCCACTGGTAGTGTCACTAAGGGGTGAAACCAGCCAGAAGGGGCAATCGGGGCATCCCGCAAGTTGTCTTCATTGAAGGAGTGGTATGGTCTGGGCATCGGACAGGAGCCACTCCTCCCAGATCCTTTTAACAGGTTACCCTTACCCGTGGAGGTGCAGGCGGAGGCTACAACCTCACCTCCAACCAAGACCTAGGCTTACCCAATGCCTATCCAATTGAGTTGTTAGCGGTTCGCCGCCAAAGCAATCACACCTGCAACCAACCATAGATGCCTTCCACTATGTTGCGCAGCCAGATATCATTGCCAGCATCTGAAAGGTATGCCCCTTCTCCCCGATAATGTGACTCCCAATTAAATGTGATGTCAGGGTGTCAAATCACCCAGCACTTGGAGCACTCCACCCTGTGACTGATGGCACGATTGGCCTGCTTCCTGGCCCGATTAAGGCTAGCAGGGTCGGGGCTGTTGCGCCAACAATGCTGTTCAAGCCAGTGGGACCATAGAATATGGGGAAAAGATGCTGACAGTCTTTCTAAGTGCTCAATTACACTCCAATTAATATCTATGGTGTTCTGGGGGCCGAGATCATTCTCCCCCAGCTGGATAATGATTGCCTTGGGTGGGCTGTGTTGCCTGATCTTAGATGTGACAATGGGCGTGAACTCCTGCCACTTCATTCCATGCCTCATAAACCAGGATATCTGGATGTAGTGCAACAAACTGAGGTTTCTGTCTCTCCCTGTGTTGACTGCATGGACCCTAGCCCACTGGGCTATACTGTGGCAGGCAATCCAGATCCATTTTGGGCAAGTACCTGTGGAGAATGACATTATGAGGGGGTGAGTACTTGTGATTCACAATATACATATTTCTTATAGGCGTTAGAATTAAAACAATCAGGAGGTGGAAGTCTGTCTGTTGGGAGGCCCCATTGAGCTGCCTGTGGTATTCATGCAGGGTTAAATAAGAAATAATACATTGTCTAAAGACATTGTGCGGATGAGCTAGACATTCCGATACCCACAGGTGGTTGTGCTTGAGTGCAGAGTTCCCTGCTGGTCTGGTGTGCAAGATATGATTTCTTATGATGAATCCTACATGACCTGAATCTGGCTGTATTAATTGGCTGTGTCTTAAACCTCCATTGCTGGGAAGCAAGAGGGTCACGTCTTTCTTTCAATTCAGTTGCTGTTTAATTTACAACTACATGGCAAGGATGTGTCTCTGATAAACCGGAGCATCTGTTCCTTTGATGTTATTTCCTGATGGCCTGGCAGGGATCTGCCAAGAAGATTTCTTTCCTATCTGACATCCTGTCCTCCTATCTACCTCATCTTTGGAATGCTAATTAGGATTGTAGCCTAGGAAGTAGGGTTAGTTCAAACCGGTTCTGCAAAGTTCAAAGAGTCTTTGTTCTCTACATGGCCACATGGCCTTTGGGAGGTGACGCTGGACGCTGTTTTAATTGGCTGGTTTGAATTTCTGTAGGGCGGGTTTTGATGTTAATAAAAGTCCCTGGATGAGAGCGAGGGGAAGTTTTTTTCTTCCTCTTCTTCTCTCATACAGGTTTTTGCTGGCCAATTTCCTGGTCTGTCTATTCTTTGAACTCACGTGCCGTGGTTTTAAGCAGAAATACCACAGCTGCCATAGTGGTGGCTCCGATTCTAAAGGAGTGGGTTGCAAAGTTGGCTGCCTGACCCCCACAGGTTGAATGGCTTTACGCAACACCTGTGTAAATTGGTGCCTGGCCAGTTGTGATCGGTCTTCGTGAATTAATAACAGGCCAGGACCCGCGGGCCTTAGTGGCAAGTATCTCCTCATGTCCTTGACAGGACAGAGTCCTTTGTGCTGCAGTGCAGCCAGTCTGATTAGTGTTCCTCTGCCCGCCTGATCTGTCTTGGATAAGTGGATCCTAATTACTAGCTCATCCGCGCTGAGATTTATGTCTTGTCATAACAGCCCATGGGAAAGGGGGTCACTGCTGCCCTCGTTAACGTATTCCCCAACTCTAAGGGCCCCGAAAAATGTGTCCAAGTAAGTGGCGCTGAAGAGCCTGATCTCGTATTTTGACCAACATATGTTTTGGAGAGAGCGCCTAATCACGCAGATCATGTCAAATGTGACCAGCTTTTGAACTTCAGTGTTAGGGGGGTTAAGCCTATGCCATGCCTTGAGGGCTCTCTGCACCAGAAATGGCACACAAGGATTGATGGAGTGCACACATTTACTGAAGAAGGTGATACCAGCTGCCTGGAGGGCCAATGTCTTAGCTGCACCACCCAACCTTCTCAGGTGGGCAAGATACTGCATGACCTCACTTCAGGTGTGGGAATGGAGCCGTGAGGGATGTCCTTCTGATCTCTCTGACTAAAAGGCCTTCAAATACTTGGAAAGCAGCTCCATGTGGTCAAAAGACCAGTGGCGTAGCAAGGTAAACTGGTACCTGGGGCCCAACATTTTTTTGTCAACCCCCCCCCCCAACATCCCCTTAAAAGAAGGAAAAATAAGATACTTACAGTTAGAAGTGTTATATTCTGGTTTATTAAAGGAAGGAATAAGGAATAATATATTGGCCAACAAGTACCAATCATACCTGGAATTTTGCTTTGACTACATTTCAAATGTAAAGAAAAACGTACCTCATACAAACACTGTTCCCCTCACAATACAACAGCACAGCAACGGAATCACATACCACCAACTGACCTCCCTTCCACACACAACTACGAATTTAACAGTTTGACGGCACAAGGGAAAAAAACTATTCCTATGCCTAGACATTTCCGTGTATAAAGTCCTGTAACAATGTCCAGGTGAAAGTAGATCAAACAGGTAATGACCAGGATGCAAAAGGTCTGCAACGATTCTCTCTTCTCTCTTCCTGGCTCAAGCAGCATAAAGTGTCTCTATTGGAGGTAAACTAACAGCAATTACCCTCTCCGCAATTCTTACATTGGTTTATTCACACTGTGAACATTTGCTGTTTAAACTTTTTAAACTTTTTTCCTAATTTTCAACTCTGCAAATTTTGAAATTACATCATCAAAATCAATGCCATTTGCCACTTTATTTTCAATTGACAAGCTTGCTGACAGAAAGCCGAGTTTGACCCATATTTGACCTAAGATAACTCTTTATCAATTTTAGCTTTGAAAAACTCCTCTCACATGATGCTACAGAAACACTATGTTAACACATTCTTAAGGCCAAAGTCAGATTTGGATAAATCTCAAGAGTTCATATTGAACAAAACTCTAAAATCTCAATGAAGACCACATCAGAGAACTCTTTGGAAATGTTGGCTGCTTGCAGATGTATCCTTAATCTTGGAATCTCTCTAAGCATGCAACGTTCAGAAAGTTCATCATAGGTCACGACTAGGTCTTTTACTAGCTGTGGAAGTTTGTCCTCTGAAGTTGTGATCAGGTTCTTGGGCTGCAGAACTGCAAAGTGAG
>OFHU01003454.1:0-21286 GCA_900245905.1 Lacerta viridis | reverse complement strand
GCACAATCCCTTCCCCAACCACCCCCCACCTTGCCATGGGGGTCCCTCACACCACTGGTCACTCACCAGAATGGCCTCCGCTGTCCGGTGCTTGGACACCTGAAGGGTGTGGAGGCCTCTCAGGGCATCTGCCTGGCAGCTCTGTATCACCTGGAGCAAGAAATCTTGCTCCGGCTCCAGCAGCTGAAACGGCAAAAGTCAGTCTGTCAGTTCCTCGCAAGGGGAGGGCTCCTCCACATCCAAGAGTGCAGAGTGCGGTGGGGGCAATCAGCCCGGGCAGTGGGGGGCAGCTCTGAGCGATCCTCTCCGTGATCTTGTTTTCTCCAATACTTACTATTGCTGGATGGAAGAAAACCCAAGAAGAGGAAAACATGGGGACAGGTGAGTTCCTCTCAGAGCACCTGGCCAGGTTCTTCCAAGCGTCTTCTCCCGGATTCCTCAGCTTCTATTCAAAGTCCTACTGCAGGGGTGGGGCACCCCAAACACTGGAGCAGATGATCTTCCTCCAGCAGCTGAAAGGCAAAAGTCAGGCTGTCAGTTCCCGGGGAAGGGAGGGCTTCTGCACATCCAAGAGTGCAGAGTGGGGGGCCAGGAGGGCAGGTCTGAATCCCTGCTCTGGTTCTCTCCAATACTCATCCCTGGGGGAGGGATGTGCAACTGTAGCACATCTACAAAGAGAAGGACATGGGGCCAGGTGAGTCCGTCCCTGAGCACCTGGCAAGGCTATTCCAAGAGTTTTCTCCTGGATTCCAAGTCCTACCAGATGGAAGGGACACCCCAGGCCTTGGGGCTAATCCTGGCCTTCAACCAATGTGGCTCCTCAGGCTAACGAGATGGGCAATATCCAGTTCCACTCCACCCTTTTAAAATTTAAATATGAAAACAGATCCCAACTTTCAGAGCATTTTGTCCAGCCCTTGCAGGAGATGTCAGGGGTTGACCCTGGGACATTCTGCATGCCAAGCAGATGCTCTAGGGCTCCCCATATTTCACTAGCCTTTCAACGTTATGCTATTAGCAACTGTGGAGATTCCACCTGCCTCTTTCAAGAGAACACTCACCTGATCAATTTAAAATAATAAATAAATAAATAAAATCTTTATTATGGTCCAGAGACCCAACAATTCATTATAAAACAGTACACAGTTTTGACAGCCTGCCTTCAGGTTATATAAGCATTATGTACAGACTTAGGAAGAGAGATCATTAGTTCTTGCCACCACCGATAGAAACTTCGCCACTGCTAATGTTCTATCATTTATCCGGTCTTCCAGTAGGAACCTGACATAGTAAGCCTCTGATTTTCCCGGGAAAAGTCTTAACAGGGGTAATATCAGTTCAGCCCTGGCTTGCTCGAATTTCACACAGTGCAGCAAAATATGCTTTACAGAGTCAATGTCTTGGGCACACGAACACAGTCTATCCTGATAGGAACTCAATCTGCCATCCAACACTGCAGAAGGGAAGACGTTAAGTCTGGCTTTTGTAAATAGCCTTCGGTAATTAGGGACTGTCAGATTTTTAATATAAGCTGTCATCCTAAAGGCATGCCCATACTGCAGTCCCACTGCCAGCGGACTACAGACTGTGTGTGAGCGACACTGCAGTTCACCGTGTGCAATATCCCAGAGTCTTTGCTTTAGAGTCTTTAGGGCACCTTCATAACCCAGGCAATAGAGTTGGGGGGGGCCAGGCCAATGGAGGTGGCTTTTCTAGCCATGGTTTTCTGCCAGTTGCTGACATACTCCTCATTGTTCAGATGTTTATACAGACCCTCCCCTAGCTCAAACACTGCAATCTTGAGCCAGTGTTTTAGTGCAGCCCACCATGCCTTAGTTGTAATTGGGCATTCACCAGCTTCTAACAAAAGTATAGAGTTGGGGACACAGTTGGGTACCTGAAGCAAAGATCGTAAGAATTTTGCTTGAAAGCCATCTAGCTTAGGCAGGTCCCCAATATGCCAGACATTTGCGGCGTACAGGAGTTGGGGAACGGATTTTGCGTTGAAAACCCTTAAGGCTGCTGGTACAAACTTGCCGCCCTTTGTGAAAAAGAATCTGCTTATGGCTAGCTTTGTGATCTCTGCCTTTTGAAGGGAAGTTTGCCAATGGAATCTCCATGATCTTGTATGGTGGAATGTAAGCCCTAGGTAGCTGAAATACTTAACCTGTTCAAGGTTATGGCCATCCAGCACCCAGTTTAACCGGGAGAAGCTTCTTTCAAATACTAATATTTTTGATTTCCCATAGTTAATGGATAAGCCATTTTCAATACGGAAAACTTCCTTAGCAGATGTTTCAATCCTGGTCTGGAACGTGAAATGATGGCTGCATCATCTGCATATAGCAACAAGGGGGTCCGTCTCGTTCCTATTTTGGGAAGGTGTCCGTCTGGGTCCATTAGGCTCTCTTCTAGGTCGTTTAAGAATAGGCTAAACAAGGTGGGGGCCAGGATACATCCCTGTCTCACCCCCCTAGTCATCTCAATGTTGTTCGAAAGCTGTCCCTGTCGACCGCATCTGACCTGCAGTTTGGTTCCATTATACAGAGCTTTTATAAGGAAGAGAAGTCTTTTATCCTGCAGTATCAAATCTAATTTGGACCATAGCTGGGATCTGGGGATTGAATCAAATGCTGATTTCAGATCCATGAAGGCCACGAAAAGTTTGCTCTGTAGATGCTTGTTATACTTTTCGGCTAGGAAGGACAGCATATGACAGTGGTCTGATGTTGAATGGTTCTCGCGAAAGGCTGCCTGGGCTTCAGATAGAATGTTATATTCATTTAGAAACATTGTCAGTTTGCTACTGAGGAGACGAGCATACAACTTCCCAATTACTGAAAGCAGGCTAATTGGCCTGTAATTGGAGGGTACATTTGGGTGGCCTCTCTTAAAGATTGGAACGACTGTAGCATGTTTCCAGCTATGTGGTACCTTGCCAGAGTTGTTTACTGTTGTGAAAAGAGCCGCCAGAAGTGGAGCCCACCAGTGCTGATTTGATGTAATCAGTTCCGCTGGGATAAACTCTTTTCCCGGATCCTTGCCATTCTTCAGAGTCTTAATTAATGTATAGGCTTCCTCCACTGTAACAGGTCTCCAATGTGGAAGCAGTGCCAATTTAGCCCTGTCATCATCCTGGAAGCTGGAAGGGAGGTTTGGGTTTTCCATAAATATGTTTCTAAAGTGGTTCTCCCAAACTTGAGCTGGGATGGCACATTTGGGTGTTGGGGAGCTGTTTTTCATTGAGTCGGAGACCAGTTGCCAAAAGAGTTTACCGTAGTTTCATTATTTAGTGAAGCATTCAGTAGCAGGGACCAGGAATTTTGTTTATGCTGCCTTTTTTTTGAGGCCAAAAGGGCTTTATACTCTTTTTTCATTTTAAGATAGGATGGAAGTAAGTAATTTAATCCGGCGTTTCTATAGGCCAAGTAGGCCTTCCTTAAAGCTTCCTTCTTTGTACGGCACTCTTGATCAAACCAACAATGCCCTTTAGCAATGCGAGGCTTGCTTGCTGGGTTTATACTAACGGAGACCACATCCTGCAGGGACTCAATAAGATTTCGTAAGCCGTCAGGGATTCTGTAGATGACTTGCTGATAATAATTGATCGTAACTGTTGTGTATTAAATAAGATATTCTGGCAGCAGGGTAAAGTATTGCTATTGGTCAATTTGAAGTGTTCAATCACAATCCACAGCCTGATTGGGTCCCGCCGGAAAGTTTGAATATTATTGGTTCCCGCTAAAATGTATCTTTTCCCTCAGTCCCAATGTGTCTATAAATAGAGCTTTCCCTACCCCCTATCCCCAGTCTTGTCTTATCCCTTACAATAAAGAGCTGTTTTCACTAAGAATGTTGCTGGACTTCTTGCTATCAGAACCCACGACACAACATACTGGCGACGAGGATGGGATTGAATTAGGCCGGCTGAGGGCTGCTGACCCTAGCGACCTGATTCTGGCGACAAGACTCCCTGTGACTGACAGGACAGATCAGTCCACTAAGATGGCTGCGTCACGGTTCATGGAACCATTTCATCCCGGAGCAACTGAGGCCTGGGATGCTTACCTCGAGCGCTTTGAATTCAGCGTGGCAGCAAAAGGGGTCACTGACGAGGAAAGGAAAAAGGCGTTGTTCCTGAGTTGCTGCGGGGCAGAGACCTTTGAGTTGGCTCGGGCAATTCTGGCCCCCACGACACTGCGGGAGGCGTCGTTCGCGAGCATTACGGAACACCTCTCCAATCACCTTAATCCGACAGCGTCGAAGATGACATGGCGCATCGAATTCCACAAGAGGCAACAACGACCTGGAGAGACGGTAGCAGTTTTCCTCACCGAACTGAGGAAGCTGGCGAGACACTGCAAATTCGCCAACTTGGAGGAGGCCCTGCTGGATCGGTTTGTGTGCGGCCTTCGCAGCAGCAAGGGCCGCAGGCGGATTGCGGCAAAACAAGATATGGATCTGTCGACAGCGCTCCGTGAGGCCATTGCGACAGAAAGCGCTGAGAGAGAGGAGCAAGACCCGGACCAGCGAGCCGAAAAGAGAGCTGGAGCGTCAACCCACACCGTGGACGACCAGGATGTCAGCCCCAACCAAAGCCCTGTGCGGGGAATAGAGATGGTGCGACAGGAGAGCACAGCAAATAAAGGTCGGCAGGGAGTCTGCCCTGGCTGCGGCGGATCACATGAGAGAAGGAAGTGCCGGTTCCGAGAAGCTACGTGTCATGCTTGTGGGAAAACGGGGCACATAGCCAGGGTCTGCAAGTCGAGTGGCACGTCGGGGTCCGCGAAATCAAGAGGTCAGAGGACATCCACAGCGACGCACCAACTCGACGATTGCAACTACCTCACGCAAATCGAGGGCAGAACTGTGCCATTTCCAGCCCAAGGGAAACCAGCTGTGCGGGTCCTAATCGAAGGGAAGCCGTGTAACATGGAGGTGGACTCCGGATCCGGATTCTCCATCGTATCGGAGGACACGGCCAGATCGTTATTTCCTAGAGGTAAGCTTCCGAGATTGGAGCCCTTCCCGGCTACTCTGCAATCCTATTCCGCTGGCCGCATAGACATTTTGGGAATGTGCGCAGTGAACGTACAGTTCCGCGAGAGGGAGGCCGTATTAAAGCTTGTGATCGCAAAAGGGAAGCGCACTAGCCTGCTGGGCACGGACTGGTTCCCGGCCTTAGGGTTGGGAATCTCAGGGCTCAACACGGTCCAGATAGCTTCGGAGACATTTAACACCCTGTACACGGAATTTGGGGAGCTATTTAATGGAGAGTTAGGATGTTATAAGGGGCCTCCAATTGACTTAGAACTGGACCCGGGGGTTGCGCCAATGCGCCTCAAACCCAGGCGGGTTCCATTTGCGCTACAGCCTAAAATAGAGGCTGAATTGGAGAAGCTAATACAGCAAGGGGTGCTTTCACCAGTGGACTCTGCTAAATGGGAAACACCCATTGTCACACCCCTGAAGGCTAATGGGGAAATACGAATTTGTGCGGATTACAAATGTACGATTAATAAGGCCATCAGGGGCAACTCGTATCCAATTCCAGTAGTGTCCCAACTATTAGCGAAGCTGGCTGGGGGCAAGGTGTTTGCAAAGATTGACTTGGCACAGGCATACCAGCAGCTCCCAGTGACTCCAGCGTCCGCTGAAATCCAGACAATTGTGACGCACAAGGGCGCCTTTAAGGTGAATAGGCTGCAGTTTGGAGTCTGCGTGGCACCTGGCATATTTCAAAGTCTTATGGAGCGCCTGTTACGGGGCCTGCCAGGTGTCCTGCCGTATTTTGATGATGTGTTAATTGCGGGCAAGGATGCTCAAGAACTACTGGGACGCATCCAGACAGTCCTATGCAAATTCCGGGATGCGGGGTTGAAACTAAAGAAAGAGAAATGTAGTTTTGGGGTAGCAGCTGTGAACTTCTTAGGGTACAGAATTGATGCTGCTGGCATCCACCCCATGGAAGACAAGGTTAAGGCTATCGCCGCAGCACCGACACCTAGTAACAAGGCTGAGCTGCAGTCCTTCTTGGGCCTCGTCAATTTCTATCACGCCTTTGTGCCACACAAGGCATCGATAGCCGAACCACTGCATCGGCTACTCCAAAAGAAGTGTGCATGGCGTTGGGGGCAACCGCAACAGAGAGCTTTTGAAACGCTGCGGGGCGTGCTGTCAAAGGAAAGTACACTTGCCCACTATGATGCTGCTAAACCACTGGTGCTGGCGTGTGATGCCTCACAATATGGCGTGGGGGCTGTCTTGAGTCACCGGGAGGCGGATGGGTCGGAGCGTCCAATCTCATTCTATTCCAGAACCTTGAGCCCCACAGAGCGGAACTATGCCCAGATTGATAAGGAGGCACTGGCTATAGTCACAGGAATCAAGAAGTTCCATGACTACGTGTACGGCCGCCCTTTCACAATTCAAACGGACCACAAGCCTTTGCTGGGTTTGTTCAGCCCACATAAACAAACGCCTCAAATCTTGTCCCCACGCATGCTCCGATGGTCCATCTTTTTGAATGGATTTCAATACGAACTGTGTCATGTGAAGGGTAAGCTGTTGTGCCATGCGGACGCGCTGAGTCGTCTACCACTACCTGGAGCAGCCGACGACGACCCAGCCCCGGCCGAGCACGTCATGATGATGGAGACACTTCCCGGACCACCCGTGACGGCCGTCGACATCGCCGCAAGAACTAAAAGGGACCCCGTCCTCGCCCGTGTCCTTGTGTGGGTGGGGAGGGGATGGCCAAGTGGGACTCAGGAAGAGAAATTTAGACCTTTCATGGCAAGACAAAATGAGCTGTCCCTCCATAAGGGTTGCATATTGTGGGGCGATAGGGTGGTTATTCCAAGGTCTCTACAGAATGAGGTGTTGGACACATTACACATGGGTCATCCGGGCATGGTTCGGATGAAATCTTTAGCCAGGTGCTATGTGTGGTGGCCTGGCATGGACAAGGACATTGAACAATGGGTGCGCACCTGTCGAGCGTGCCAGGAGGTGCACCCAGAAATGCCCAGGGCACCAGTGCATTGGTGGGAGCGGGCTAAGAACCCGTGGAGCCGGCTCCATGTAGATTTTGCAGGGCCGTTTCAGGGAAAGGTGTTCTTAATTGTAGTAGACGCCTACTCGAAATGGCTGGAGGTCTCAATTGTTCCAAACATGTCCTCAGCTGCTGTAATCAGGGCCCTTCGCATTTTGTTTGCAACGCATGGGTTACCCGAGACCATAGTATCAGACAACGGGGCGGCTTTTGTGTCCCAAGAGTTCAGGGCATTCCTGGCCGATAATTTCATTAGAGGGGTCACTTCTGCTCCCTTTCATCCATCCTCGAACGGACAAGCCGAACGGATGGTGCGCACAGCCAAGGGTGCAATAGCGCGCCTCTTGGAAGGGGATTGGTCTGCTCGCATTGCAAGGATGTTGTTCCTGCAGCACACAACGCCGTGTGCATCCACAGGCAAGTCCCCAGCTGAATTATTAATGGGAAGGAGGTTAGCCACAATCCTAGACTATGTCCACCCTGACAAGGTGCCGGGCCGCGATACAAGAGAACCACCGGCTGCCGAGGGTGACAGAACCCGATACCTGTCAACAGAGGATTTGGTTTGGGTCCGGAACTATGCAAGGGGACCCGCATGGGTGCCGGGGGTGGTCACCCGACCCAGTGGGCCAGTGTCATATTTTGTGACGTTAGAGGATGGCAGAGTAATGCGCCGCCACATTGACCAGCTAAGGCGCCGGTTCCCAAGCAGGGTAAGCCCGAGGGGGGAGGAGCCGCGCACAACTCTGCCGGCGTCCGGTGAATCGCAGCAGTCTAGTCAGGATGACTCCGGGCCACAGGGGGTGGAGGGCTCCGAGAGTCAGGAAACCGAGATCACCACTGATGAACCTAACCCGGAAACAACTAGTCAGCCTAGAGAGTCAGCTAGTGACACAGCTCCAGCTGAGGTACCCGAGGTTATTGGAGAGAGAAGTCTGACCACGGATAGTCCAAGGAGTGACACACCGGGGGTTAGGCGATCCGGTAGGACTCGAAGACCTCCGCAATACTTGAAAGATTACGTGTATAGTCTCAACTAGGTGCGGGGGAGTGTTGTGTATTAAATAAGATATTCTGGCAGCAGGGTAAAGTATTGCTATTGGTCAATTTGAAGTGTTCAATCACAATCCACAGCCTGATTGGGTCCCGCCGGAAAGTTTGAATATTATTGGTTCCCGCTAAAATGTATCTTTTCCCTCAGTCCCAATGTGTCTATAAATAGAGCTTTCCCTACCCCCTATCCCCAGTCTTGTCTTATCCCTTACAATAAAGAGCTGTTTTCACTAAGAAGTGTTGCTGGACTTCTTGCTATCAGAACCCACGACACAACAGTAACTTAATTACAGTTTGTAGATTCAGTCTATTCTCAGCTGCAATCGCTATCTCAGGTGTCCATCTTTTCCTGCGCCGTACTGGCTCATTTGCTTTGTCTTTATCTATGTCCTTTTCTACTCTGTAAGAACGCTGACTTGAATTTTGTCCAGTAGTGCAGACAATTAGAGGTAGGTGATCGCTTTCAGTCCTACTATCAATGCTGAAATTTTTGATCGATTTGAAAGCCTCCCTGTTGGTGAGACAGTAATCAACTGTACTGGCTCCCTTTGTATTTATAAATGTGTACTCTCATTTTCTATCCCCAGGTAGCGTCCCATTTGCAATGGTTAGGTCAAGACTTATTTGTAAAGAAGCCAGGCAGAAGCCAGCATAATTGATTTGGCAGTCTTTCGAGTGTCTGCGCGGGGGCGGATTTAGAAGAAGGGCACTATTTTCCTTTAGCTCTCTTAATAATAATAATAATAATAATAATAATAATTTATTTATACCCCAGCCACTCTGGGCAGCTTCCAACAAAATTTTAAAATACAATACTTCATCAAATATTAAAAGCTTCCCTAAACATAATAACAACAACCATCCACTTTAAGTACACCTAATTAGCAATTAAGCATTTCTGGAAAGGGAAATGGCATAATTTTGTATATTGTAATGAATCCAAATAAGAACTCTGGCCAAAAGTTTTAACAAAAAAAGGAAACGCCAGAAAAAAACAGAGAAAAACACAGCAAAACTTCTTCTAAGACGCTATATCCTCTTAGGAATCAAAGAAACAGACACCATTTTTATTTTTCACACACTTCTACCATAAAAAACAAGGCCCTGTCCTGGTCTCCCTGGTTTACACCTGACACGTATTGGAGAAGCCCTGACATCCATCTCTAAAAGACTTTAAGGAAAATTTTCATATGAAACTATTTGTTGTTTAAGACTGTAATTCTTTACAGAATTGATATTACGTTTGGAATTACTTACGAGTAAACGTATGTTTTTTTGTTAAAACTTTTGGCCAGAGTTCTTATTTGGATTCATTACAGTGTATTTGGCAATAAGAACTCCAACTTCTTTCATAATTTTGTATATTAGCATAAAAAGCATGCATAAGAAAGTATTACTCATTTATGATGAGAATAGGATTTATTTAATTTGAACTTTGCTTGGTTCCTCCTTGGTAGCCAGTGCGATTGTTTCAGCAGTGCTAGAACTCAGGACCCGCTGCCTTGAGGGACATCTAAGAGCAGTTTGGCAGGGGAAAGGTCTCCCTTGGGAGGGGGTGGACTCTCCTTCCTTGGAGGTTTCTAAGCAGAGATGCTTTAGCTGAGATTCCTGCATTGCTGGGGTTGGACTAGATGACCCTCGGATCCCCTCCTATCTCTCCACTCCTGAATTCCTTGCCTCCTGCAAAGCCCTTTCCCTGCAAGCTGTTCCTCTGGTTTCCGGCCAACAGAGGGAGATGTTCAGAGTCCAACCAAGAGCCTCACCCCCAAAAGGATATCTGGGCATTGGCGTAGCCCCCCCTAAGTCCATAAAAATAATACAAAGCCGAGGTTAATTAAAGCGAGAGAGGGCTGAGCTGGGCGGACTCGGCTTTGCAAGGGTTAAAGGGAACCGAGCTGCCTTCCTAGAGAGGACAGGAAAGGAAGGAGGGCCAGGTCCTCCAGAGCCCAGGCCCCTCCCTCTCCTGCAAGGGCTGCCTGGCTGTCCCCTCCTGGGATCTGGTGAGTGGGGAGGCGGTGGGGGTCCCAGGGCTGCAGCAGGGGAGGGGGCCAGCCTGGGGGGGGGCCTGGTCTGCTCATGCAGGGGGAGGAGAGAGAGGGGCCTGCCAGGGAGGGGCCAGGTCTGCAACGCTCTCCTTCCGGGAGATCACAGGATCCCAAATGGCTCCCACGAAATCTCCCTTCTTCGAACAAAGGAGTCCCTGGGACTTTAACTCTGTGTGACGTCGCTCAGCGTCATTGCACAACAGAGGAAACATGGGCAAATGGTTTTCCAAAGCTGGACGAGGAAGGAAGGAAAGGGGGGAGAGAAAGGGCAGGAATAAAGAGAGGGATCCCAGCCCATAGTCTGGCTGCTGCATTGCAAACCAGTTTCCCAGTGTCTCCAAGGGCAGCTCCACACGGAGGCCACTGCAGCAATCCCCTCGCACCCAGAGCAGGGCATCCCAGGACCACATCCTCTCTGTCCCAAAGGGATTGTTGCTGGAAAACCAGCCGGAAATGGGCGCTGCTACTCACTGAGCCTCCAGGGACCTTGGCATCAATGGCTGTGTGTGTGTGTTAAGATATCTAATAGAATAATCATAATAAATTGCCCACCCAAATTTCTTTGGCCCCACCCACCTGGCCCTCAGAGCAAAGAAAAAGGGACCCCCCCAGAAGTCTGTCTGGAGAGCGGCAGAGAGTCCAAGTGCAAGAAAAGGAGACAGAAGCATGGGAGTGGGGGTGGGGGTGGGGAGGAACTCCTGAGGACCCCCCACTAGAGCCAAGCATCCATTTTTTGCAAGATACAAATGACTCCCTTGTCAGTCAGTTCTGACTTCATGCATTGACTGGAAGGCAGCAGAAACCAGGTTGATTAATCTCACAGAAATCCCTTCAGTTGCCTCCACATTTTGCATTGCTAGAAGGCTAGAGACTTATTTCTTCTCCTCTTCCTCCTCCTCTTTCTTTTCAAAAAGATAGCTCAAGGTCTGGAATGCGGTACAGTCTAGCCCTGGTTCCCTCCAAGACTCATCCATGCTTGCTCAGGGAACCATTCCCTCCCCGATCCTACAAATTCTGTAACAGAACAATGTATTTGCTTTGTAGGATTTGCTAGAGCTTCTCATTCAGACGGACAGAACTTGGCAGAAGACCAAAGGGTTCCTTCCGATCTCTCAGAGGCTTCCTGAGAGCACAGATGGATGAGCGAGACTCAGCTGGCCCTGAAGCAGGAAGAGGCCATGCCATCCAAACTGGGAGCAGTGGGGGATTCTGGGTCAGTGCATCCTGGGTGAGGAGGACACCCTCTGCTCAGAGCAGAGCCAGCAGTTGAGGCAGTTCTGCTGCCAGGAGGCCAAAGGACCCCGAGAGATCTGCAGCCGACTCTACCACTTTTGCCACCAGTGGCTGAAGCCGGAAAGGCACACGAAAGCTGAGATGCTGGACCTGGTGATCTTGGAGCAGTTCCTGGCTGTCCTTCCCCCGGAGATGGAGAGCTGGGTGAGGGAATGCGGAGCGGAGACCAGTTCCCAGGCGGTGGCCCTGGCCGAAGGTTTCCTCCTGAGTCAGGCAGAGGAGAGAAAGCAGGTGAGAGAGACTTTCCTCTGGATTCTCCCAAGGGGCTCCAAAGAGGACAGAGAACATCCCATAATGGTCTGCTGATGGCCCATCTGTTTTCTGGGAGAGCATCCATGGAATGAGATCTCACACCCTTCAAGTCTTTCTCATTCTCTTCCTAATATTTCTCACCAGGATCATTTTGCAGAAATGGACCTGGATTCCTGTGAGGCAGAGAGGCCTCCGTTGGACACCAGAGAGAGGCCACTGGGTAAGGAGGAAGGTGGTTTTTCTCCGTTTGGTCTCATTCTGTTGGTTTTCCAACTCATCTGAGGGTTCTTTTCATCTTGTTTTGGGGGAGACAGTTGGGAACAAGGGTCCAGAGGAGGGGAGATGTATTTCTGCACAACAAACATATGAAATGGGCACAAACGTCCAAATGCTCTCAGCAGGTAAGGCTTTCTCAAAGGCCCATCTGTAGTTAGAGATGCCCTGTTTCACCTGTGAGAGAACAGGCATTCCTGGCGTCCTGTTTACCTTTTTTCTCTTGCAGGTGACAGAATGATGCCAGCAAGACCTCCTGATCCGTCTTTTCATGGGGGCAGAAGGGAAGCAGCGGCTGTGGAACCAGATCAGGTCAGGGGAAGCTGCCTTGTGGGGACAGAGGCCGAGGGATGGAGCAATGTCATGGACTGGTTGGGCACAGAGGAATGGTGGGAGGAAGCAGCCGGGAACCAGGAAGGGAAGATGGCTCAGAGCCCAAGAGTGGAGGTAGAAGAAGGATGGGCGGTCAGAGGGGGAAGAGGGAGAAGCCTGGGAAGAGGAGGTGTCAGAAGCTGAAGGGGTAACAGGGCTTAGTGAGCTGGGAGACTCTGTGGCAGAATGCAGTGCAGAATCAGAGGCAGAAGAGGAAGGAGGCGAGTGGGAGGAGGGAGGTCGAGAGGCAGAGGTGAGACAGGAAAAGGAGGAGACACCGGTGTCACTCTCTCCTTTTGGCAGAAGCCACCCTGCCTGCTTGTCTCTCAGAGCCAGAAGACTCTAGCAGGAATCTCTGCTAGATCACCCAAGACAGATGTCCATCTAAACTAGGCTTATTTTATTGCTGTATTCATCATTGAATGCTAAAATAGGCTTCTAAGCAGTGGACAAACGAGAACTAATAGTGGCCTGGATTCACCTAACCAGCCCCATCCACTGCAAAATGGGGCCTGCCCCCCATTCCTCCCCCTCTCTGTGCCCCCATGAACTCATTGAATTTGACTCTAGGGCATTGGGAGGGAACTCCCCAGAACAGCTCACGAGGAGAGGAGAAAGGGGATCCTTCCATCTGGGAAACTGGAATGCTTGCGTAGGGAGAATGACTTGGAAAACAAACAGTGCAGTACCACCTATTTGTACAGGGACAAATACCCATTATTAAAACGCAGAATAAAATAAGCACCCACAAATAAAATGTGCAGCAATACAACCCTATTGAAACAACATCACAATTTACAGGAAGGAAACAACAGAGCATTGTATAGCAGATGATATTTTTGCTGTCTCAGAGGAGGACATTTCCCTTTTTCTTTCAGGGTCCAGTGTGCTTTGAAGATGTTGCTGTTTGTTTCACGGACGAGGAGTGGGCGTTGCTGGATCCTGACCAGAGAGCTCTGCATAAGGACGTCATGGAGGAGAATTGTGGGATCGTGGCCTCTCTTGGTAAGGCTCCCTGTGGGATCGTCATATCTGCCTGGAAATTCAAAAAATACCTCTATGTGACCAACCTCATATATTTTCACAGAGCTCAACAGCGCCCCCTATAACACCTGGGAACCTAACACCCCCACAATAAACAGTAAATTACAGTTTTTTCTTTGAACAATCTTCCTCAAATTATTCCTTTTTCTACCACGATTGGGCTGCTCTGAACTGCCCAGGCCATCTTAAATGTCAGCTTCAGAATTGTTAGGAAAGATAAGTAGCTTCAGGTTTTCTGTTTTTGGTCTGAACTGCCCTGGCCATCTTAAATGTAAGCTTCTGAAGAAGTGTGCATGCACACGAAAGCTCATACCAAGAACAAACTTAGTTGGTCTCTAAGATGCTACTGGAAAATTTTTTATTTTGTTTTGACTATGGCAGACCAACACGGCTACCCACCTGTAGCTTCAGAATTGTTAGGAAAGATAAGTAGCTTCAGGTTTTCTGTTTTTGTTTTTGCTCCTGTCAGTCTTGGGTTGACCAAAGAGACGACTGACATTGGAGATGGAGGGGATGCCATGACTGGGCCAAACAAAATCCATCCCAGAGAAGAGCCAGGCTTATTGAATCTCAGGTAGTAGTAGCAGCGATGATGAAGAGGATGATGAGGATGATAGTGATTGTAATACAGTGGTACCTCGGTTTACAAACTTGATCTTTTCCGGAACAGGACTGTTCTTAAATCCAGGTACCACTGTAGTAATAATAATAATTTTTATTTATACCCTGTGGCTTCCAACACACATATAAACATGAAACATAAATAATAATAATCTGATTCCATATAAGAAGAACATTAAAATGAACAACTAATACTAGTGGGCAAAATTGTGGAAACCCGTTGTGAAAAATGTATTTCTCAGGTTTGATGGCTCATAACACCACTTTTTTGTTGAGTAGTAGCCTAAAATTATATATCAATGGAAATATCATTTAATGAAGAATGTAATGCAATAACTAGGAGTAACCATTGGTAACTTTTAGCTTTAATTATGGCCTTACAACACATTCCCATGAAGTGAACCAAGTTTTTAGTTCTGCAGCTGTAATAATAACTTCACGGTCTGAAGTTTCTTGAAAACGGACTTCTGGCAAGTGATGGGCTGCACCTCACAAGGGTTGGTAGGAATGTTTTGCCAACAATCTCAAAAACCTCATCAGGAGGGCTTTAAACTGACTTATTTGGGGAAGGGAGATAGTGGTTCTGAAGGTAGGAGTCTATCAAGTGCTGAAGATGATCATCCAAATGTCAAGGACCAAATGGAGCAAACAGCATGCAGACCTAGTGGTGGGAAGAAAAAATCCTTAAATAAGAGACTAGGGGGAATGATCAATGGTCTTCAATGTCTGTATACTAATGCACAGAGCATGGGAAATAAACAAGATGAACTTGAGCTCTTGGTACAGCAAACTAAATACGACATAATAGGCATCACTGAAACCTGGTGGGATGAGTCTCATGATTGGAATGTAGTAATAGAGATACAATCTATTTCAGAGAAATAGACCAAACAGGAAAGGAGGAGGAGTGGCGTTATATGTCAGGGATGTGTATACCTGTGAAGAGATCCAGGATTTGAAACTTCAAAGCCAAACTGAGAGTATCTGGGTCAAAATTAAGGGAGAGAAAAATAACAGTGATCTCATTGTGGGAGTTTACTATAGATCCCCAAGCCAAACTGAGGACACAGATGATGCCTTCCTGGAACAGATGACCAAGCATTCAAAAGGAAGTGAGATAGTAGTAATGGGGGATTTCAACTATCCTGATATTTGTTGGATGTCAAACTCAGCCAAGAGCATAAGGTCGAACAGATTCCTCACTGGCCTTGCAGACAATTTCATTGTCCAGAAAGTGGGAGAAGCAACAAGAGGATCAGCCATTTTAGATCTGGTCCTAACCAATAGTGATGACCTGGTTAGTGGGGTAGAAGTGGCAGGATCATTAGGTGGGAGTGATCATGCTCTTCTGGAGTTTATTATACAGCGGAAAGGAGCAACCAAGCATACTAAGACTCAAATTCTAGACTTTAAGAAAGCTGACTTCAGAAAATTTAGGGAAACGCTGGGTGTGATCCCATGGTCAGTAATACTAAAAGGGAAGGGAGTTCATGATGGATGGGAGTTTGTTAAAAGGGAGATATTAAAAGCACAACTTCAAGCAGTACCAATGAGACGAAAACATGGAAGGTGCCTAAAGAAGCCAGGGTGGCTATCTAAAGAACTTTTAACTGATTTAAGATTTAAAAGGGATATGTACAAAAAATGGAAAAAGGGGGAAATCACCAGAGAGGAATTCAAACAAATAGCCAGCACGTGTAGAGACAAAGTCAGAAAAGCTAAAGCACAGAATGAACTCAGGCTTGCTAGAGAGGTTAAAAGCAATAAAAAGGGCTTTTATGGGTATGTCCGTAGCAAAAGGAAGAACAAGGAAACAGTGGGGTCACTTAGAGGAGAAGATGGTGAAATGCGAACAGGGGACAGAGAAAGGGCAGAACTCCTCAATGCCTTCTTTGCCTCAGTCTTCTCCAAAAAAGAAAACAATGCCCGACCTGAAGAATATGGAGCAGATGATTCAGCAGGGGAAACACAGCCCAGAATAAGTAAGGAGGTAGTACAAGAATACTTGGCTAGTTTAGATGTATTCAAGTCTCCAGGGCCAGATGAACTACATCCAGGAGTATTAAAAGAACTGGCAGAGGTGATTTCAGAACCACTGGCAGTAATCTTTGAGAATTCCTGGAGAACAGACGAAGTGCCAGCAGACTGGAGGAGGGCAAATGTTGTCCCTATTTTCAAAAAGGGGAAAAGAGAGGACCCAAAACAATTACCGCCCAGTCAGCCTGACATCAATACCAGGAAAGATTCTAGAACAGATCATTAAAAAAAAACGGTCTGTGAGCACCTAGAAAGGAACGCTTGTGATCACTAAAAGTCAGCATGGATTTCTGAAAAATAAGTCATGTCAGACCAATCTGATCTCATTTTTTGACAGAATAACAAGCCTGGTAGATGAAAGGAACGCTGTGGATGTAGCCTATCTTGATTTCAGCAAGGCCTTTGACAAGCTGCCCCATGATATTCTTTTAAAGAAGCTGGTAAAATGCAGGCTAGACAATGCTACCATTCAGTGGATTTGTAACTGGCTACTGACCGAACCCAAAGGGTACTCATTAACGGCTCCTCTTCAATCCTGGAGAGAAGTGACTAGTGGGGTGCCACAGGGTTCTGTCTTGGGCCCAGTCTTATTCAACATCTTCATCAATGACTTGGATGATGGGCTTGAGGGCATCCTGATCAAGTTTGCAGATGACACCAAATTGGGAGGGACCCAGACGACAGGATCACGCTTCAAAATGACAGATTAGAGAACAGATTAGAGAACTGGGCCAAAGCAAACAAGATGAATTTTAGCAGGGAGAAATTTAAAATACTAGATCAAGGGAAGTAATAGTACCACTGTATTCCTCTCTGGTCAGATCTAACCTGGAATACTGTGTCCAGATCAGGGCACCACAGTTCAAGAAGGATACTGACAAGCTGGAACGTATACAGAGGAGGGCAACCAAAATGGTCCAAGGCCTGGAAACAATGCCTTATGAGGAAAGGCTTAGGGAGCTGGGTATGTTTAGCCTGGAGAAGAGAAGGTTAAGGGGTGATACGATAGCCATTGTTCAAATATAACAAAGGATGTCATCTAGAGGAGGGAGAAAGGTGTTTTCTGCTGCTCCAGAGAAGCGGACATGTGGCAATGGATTCCTGCTATAAGAAGGAAGATTCCACATAAACATTAGGAAGAACTTCCTGACAGTAAGAGCTGTTTGACAGTGAAATATGCTGCCAAGGAGTGTGGTGGAGTCTCCTTCTTTGGAGGTCCTGAAGCGGAGGCTTGACAGCCATCTGTCAGGAATGCTTTGATGGTGTTTCCTGCTTGGAAGGGTTGGACTGGATGGCCCTTGTGGTCTCTTCCAACTCTAGGATTCTATGATACTAATGTGAAACTAAGACGGAATTATTGCCTCAGTTAATTGGGCTTTATTGCTGGGTTGCTTCTGACTAACAAGTTTCTTTAGTTGGCTCCATAGATTCCCAATTGTGTTAAAGTTTGGGCTAGTCCCAGGCCATTCCAGCAGTGGAATAGGATTATCTTGAAACCACCTTTTGCACACAGCAGCAACATGGAACTGAATCCTGTTGAAATATTAAATAAATAATTAATTCTGTAAATATGTATGTGTGTGTGTATGTATATATGTATGTATATATATACATATTCTGTAAATATGTATGTGTGTGTGTATGTATATATATACATATTCTGTAAATATGTATGTGTGTGTGTATGTATACATATACATATATATTGTATACTGTGTGTGTGTGGTGTGTATATATATAATAATATATATTATATATATAATATATATATATAATGCTTCAGTATATGGGAAAAGATCACCTGCAGAACGCTTCAGATTGGACTCAAGTATTTCATTCATGGATTTGGGGGCATTTTCATTCTCTCTTTTTTTTTTAATAAGAATTTATTATTTTCCAATATTACAAAAAAAAAAGAAAAGCATACAAATCAACATACACATTATAAAGAAACACAATACTATAACACAATATAAACAACAACAATATAAAGACATAAAGAAAAACATATACAAACCTTAAAACAACACCTATCTTTGTAATTCTCTTGTTCTTATCTTCTTACTTAGGGGACTTCCCCTGCTCCCTCCACTGTCTTCACAATCATATATATGTTATAGGTAGCTTTATCTCTTATTCCCTTATCCTATACCTTATTTCTTAATACTCTTAACTTTACTTACTTACTTAATACGTTTAACTTTACTTTGTCAAATATAAATCATAGTTAAAACCCAAAAACTTAACATATTCTTTAACAAATAAATCATTCACGCAAGAAAAAGAAATATCTTCTTACATTATCTAACATAAAAACTACTAAAGCCGCTAATCTATTTAATTCTGCTCAAATATTCAATTTAACTGATTTAACTAAATAGTCTTTTAAATTTTTTCCAAATCCTGTGACACCCTCTCTCCTCCCTCTGGTCCCGGATTCTGGCGGCCAGGTCTGCAAGTTCCATATATTCCATCATTTCATCTGCCATTCTTCCACCGTTGGTATCTCTTCTCCTTTCCATGTTCTTGCCAAAAAATTCTAGCTGCTGTGTGGCATACATAAAAAACACTCTATCCTGGCTGGGTATCTCTTCAGTTATGCTCAGAAGGAATGCCTCTGGTTCTTACAAAGGTAACTTTCATTACCTTCTTAAGTTCATTATAAATCTGTCCCAGAAAGCATTTACCACTGGGCACAACCACCACAATATGAAAAAAGGTACCTTTCGCATGTTTACATTTCCAACATACATCTGACATTTTGGTATTCATCTTAGCTATCTTAACTGGTGTCAAATACCATCTGTACACCATTTTCATTATGTTTTCTCTTAAAACTATGACAAGCAGTAAATTTGATACCTTTCTGCACAATCTCTCCCAGTCATCCATCATAATATTGTGTCCTACATCTTTCGCCCAATCTATCATTGACTTGATTAACCAGTTCATCTTTCGTATGCCACTCTAACAGAAGATTATACATTTTGGAAAGGTTCTTAAAGTTCGATTCTATCAGTTCTGTTTCCAGTTTTGATTTTTCTACTTGAAAACCAACTTTTTGTCCATTTTAAATGTTTCATACACCTGATGATATTGCAGCCAGTCGAGGACCTGACTTTTAACTTGGTCATAACTTTTCAACTTAAATGAGTCCCCTTCCTGCTGCAATATGTCCATGTATCTTAACCAATTTGCAGACATGTTCAGTCTCTTATAGGCCTTGGCCTCCACTGGAGAAATCCATCTAGGAGTCTTTCTCTCCAGCAAGTCTTTATATCTAGTCCAAACCTGATACAAGGATTTTCTAACTATATGAGTCTTAAAATTCTGTGAATTTTTGCCTTGTCATACCAAAGGTATGCATGCCAGCCAAACATATTATCGTGTCCTTCCAAGTCCAACACATCAACATTCTCTAATTTAAACCAGTCCTTTAACCAGCAAAAGGGCCGCTGCTTCAAAGTAGAGTTTTAAGTCCGGCAGGGCAAAGCCTCCTCTCTCTTTAGAGTCTGTTAGGATCTTAAACTTGATTCTAGGCTTTTGCCCTGCCATATAAACTTCGATAAGTCCTTTTGCATTTCTTAAAGCAGTCCAGTTTATCCAAAATCGGTATGGCTTGGAATAAAAAACAGCATCCTTGGTAGGACATTCATTTTAACCACTGCTATTCTTCCCATTAACGACAGTTTAAGTCTTGTCCAAATTTCCATATCTTTTTTTATCTCCATCCACAGTTTTTCATAGTTATCCTTGTACAGGTTCAAAATCTTGGTTGTGAGTTAGATACCTAGATATTTTTACAGTTTAAAAAATTGGGCCAGTGGCTTCTTGTATTCTTTGAATCTGTTCTGCACTCAAATTTTTACCTAAAAACTTTGTTTTCTGTTTATTTAATTTGAAGCCAGCTACAAGTCCAAATTGATCAATTAAATCCAAAGCTCTGGGGACACTGCTTTCCGGTTCCTGAGAGGATAACATCAAATCATCTGCGAAGGCGCGCAATTTGTATTCTTTCTCTCCCACTCTAATTCCTTTTGTCTGTTTATCTTTTCGAATCATATTTAGGAGGACTTCCAGGACCGTGATAAAAAGTAAAGGGGAAATAGGGCACCCTTGTCTTGTTCCTTTCTTAACTTCAATCTCCTCCGATATCACACTGTTTACTATTACTTTTGCTCTTTGTTCTGTATAAATGGCCTTAATGCCGTTTAAGAATTTTTCTCCAACTCCCATCTTTTCCAAGTTCTTTTTCATAAATGTCCAAGATACTTTATCAAAAGCTTTCTCTGCGTCAACAAACAGTAGTGCCGCATCTAAGTTTATGTCTCTCTCCAGTTTTTCTAAAATGTCCACAATAATTCTCGTATTGTTACTTATTTGTCTTCCTGGTAAGAAACCTGCTTGATCTCTATGTATATAGTCTTTCAACACTCTTTTCAACCTTGTAGCCAAAACATTTGCAAAAATTTATAATCCACATTCAAAAGGGATATTGGACGATAGTTTTTCATTTGAGTCTTGTCTGTATCTGGTTTTGGAATCAGTGTGATAAAGGCTTCTTTCCACGTCTCTGGTGCCCTATCTCCTTCTAGTATCTTATTGCAAATTTCTCTTAACGGCTGCGATAGCCAGTCTTTTAATGTCTTATAATATTTTGCTGTTAATCCGTCTGGTCCTGGAGCCTTCCCCAATTGCATATTGTTTATTGCATCTTCTATCTCTTGTGTCGATATTGGGTGGTTGAGAGTTGTTAACTTTTCCTCTGGGACTTTTTGCAATCCATTCTTTTCCAGAAATCGGTCTATCTCTGCTTCATCTATCTTCTCCTCCTTGTACAGTTGCTTATAAAATCTCTGAAAACACCATCTGATTTCCTCTGGTTTCTCTACATTTTTTCCATTTACTACCAAATTGGTGATAACATTGGCCTTTTGTCTTTTCTTTAATTGCCAAGCTAGTAGTTTTCCGCATTTATTGGCAGATTCAAATGTTCTTTTGTTTCATCATTTTCACTTTCCATTCGATGTCCTGATTCATGATGTTTGCATATTGGGATTGCAAGTATTTAATTTCTTTTTGAATTTTGACACAATTTGGATGCCCTCTTAATTTCTTTTTCCTTTTCTTAATTGATTTCAACAGTCTCTCCATTTTCTATGGTTTTGTTTTCTTCTTTTTCGCCTTTTCGCTTATGAGGAAGTCTCTCGTATTAGCCGCTTTACTGCTCGCAGATTCCCAA